>OX328129.1:9657503-9690003 GCA_946811695.1 Gonocerus acuteangulatus | reverse complement strand
TATATATGTATATATATATATATATATATATATATATATATATATATATATATATATATATATATATATATTTGTCTGTTCGCTCATTTCTGGCTTCCCTGATGGTCCGCGCAAAAAAATCGTAACGCTTACGTTTTTGAGTTCATAAGCTTGTAAGTACTCTTTTTATAGGCTTCTTGGGCTAGGAAAACGAATGGAACCATTTTCAAGGCGATAGCTTTAACCGTTTTCGAGAAAATTGGAAAAATAATTTTTTAATACCGTTTTTGGTTTGGGTACTTAGAATAACGGGATTCAGTTGAAACATTATCTGCATGTTCTACTTTCATTAAAACTAATATGTTGAAAGTTTTGTTACGTTTGGAGTTAAGGAAGGGTTAGAATAAAATATTTTATGAACAGACAAGAAAAGTTTTGGGAACTTCGTATACTTTCATTAATATCTCGAACACGGTTGGGAAATCGTGGTAAGTGGATAGAAACTATTTGAAAGCTTTCTAAATTCTCTACAAAACATATTCTGAAACTATTTTTGATTAGGTTATGTTAATCGGAGAAATAAGTGCTTAAAACTTCAAATACGTCTGTTTTGTTCTTAAGAACGGGTTTTTGTCGTTCTTTTTGTAATTTTTGTCTCTTTCCCTTTGTTTTTTATTGCTTTTTATTTTTGTAATTTCTTATGTTGGGAAAATTTTGTGTGTAAAACAGGATATGAAAAATGAGACCATTTTTCTGTTGCTAGAAATAATGTAAATTTTGGGAACTTTCATTAATATCTCGAAAACGGTTGAAAATCTTGGTAAGCGGAAGGATACCATTAGAAAGCTTATTAAATGCTCTACATAAAAGGTTCTAATGAAAGTTTTGATTAGGCGATGACAATCGGAGAAATAAGAGCTTTAAGCTTTAAAGTAATTGATTTCGCTTATTCGAACTGTTCTTTTTGTCTGTTTTTTATTCCTTGTTATTTTTTAATTGCTTATAGTTGGATAATGTATTCGAAAATAAAACAGGTTTAGTAAAATAACAAAAACAATTTATTGTTAGAAATATAGAGTTCCGAGATTCCAAGACCCTGTAACTAGCGGGAAAGTTTCTAGTGATGCCGACCCTTCCAGGTAAGATTGTAAATCCTACCTTTCAAGACTGTTTGAACCAAAACAATAACTGTCGGGGTTCGGTCACTGCTACTTTTATCGTAAAAATGGTTTTATTGTGCCGACGTTTCGGCTTGAACTTCAAGCCTTCATCAGGGCTGTAAATACAAGTAGGACATATTTAACACTAATATATGCACATATCTATGTAAATATACCTAACACATATATATATATATATATATATATATATATATATATATATACATATAATATATATATATATATATATATATATATATATATATTTATATATATGCATATACACATACACATATACACGCACACATATGTACATATATATGCCCACATACATACACATATGGGGTATGTATTATTAAGTAGCAGTGACCGAACCCGGACAATCCCTACCTTGCATCATCAACGGTCAACGATCTCCTCTCAACAAAATAATAACTGCTTCTATTTTAATCTTTCGAAATTAGACTAGGGATAAGAACGGAACCGCGCTAAGATGAGGCAGTTCCTGCGAGTCAGACTTTTTTTTTGCATGGAGGTACAGATGACAAAATGTGTCCTTGCAGCATGACTGGTGGTCCCGCGGCGTAAACAAAAAATCTAGGCGCTAATAACCTAGGTGTTAAAAGCCTAAAAAAAAAAAAAAATCACCTTCAATAACTTTCGTAATATCATCTTAATACGAATAAATTCATGATTTATTTGCGAATTTTATTGTGAATAAATTTTTATTCACAAATTATAATGTGAATAAATTTTTATTCACAAATTATAATGTGAATAAATTTTTATTCACAAATTATAATGTGAATAAATTTTTATTCGTATATTTTAATGTGATTTTTTTTTTGTAATCACTTGATTTTTGTAAATATTCACATTTTTTGTGATTATTTACAATTTTTTCTGTGAATTTATTTTTATTCGCAGAAAAATTTGCGAATAAAATTTTATTTGTATTTTTATATTTAACATATGTGAATAAAAATAAATTCGTATTCACACTTATGAATACGAATTTATTTATATTCGTATTCACAAATATATGAAGTACGAATGAATTCGTATTTTTATTTATAAATAAAATTATGCCCATCTCTGCTTCCACCACACTTGAACAATTCAGCAGGCAAACCATCTGGATCAGCAGCCTTGTTATTCTTCAGCTTATTCAATGCATCGATTATCTCATCCTCAGAAGGGGGCTCGAGATCTGACCGAGCAGCCACTGCAGCTTCCTGCTCTAATGGGTGTGAGCAATCATTAAGTAAGGATATATATATATATTTATTTCAAGGTAGGGATTGTCGGGGTTCGGTCACTGCTATTTAATAAAACTACATTTTATAATAAAAATGGTTTTATTGTGCCGACGTTTCGGCTTGAACTTCAAGCCTCCATCAGGGCTGTAAAAAACAAGTAGGACGGATGTAATACTGATATATATATATATATATATATATATATATATATATATATATGCCTACATACACAAATACACATACGTATATACATACATATATTTATGGAAAAAGACAAAACATAAAATACTAGAACATAATATATAGAAGAACAATGTGCTCTAGAAGTGTTTGGATTATTAGGAAAACAGATATAAGAATAACAGATTACATATTAGATTAGATATAAGAATAACAATATGGGCTTACCGATGGGAAGATAGAGAACTATTCCTCACAAATGCGGGATCATTTCTGACAGTTAATACAGGGAAACATAGGAAGAAAGGAGTTGGTGAGGGGGGGGGGGGTTCTGGACCACCCAATGGACAGAGAATATAGAAGATGAAAGAAAGAGCGGCGAAAGCGGCGAAGTACAGTAAGGGGTCATAAAGTCATAAAATGTTGTGTTAATGGAAAGGGAGGCAGGTATAAAGGGCTATATTGCAGGCGGTATAGGGGATTAGGATGGAGTTTTTAATAAATGGAAGATGTTGGAGTAGGTAGAGGAGATGACTTCTTTGTCAATTTTGTCATTAACTGGGTTATTTTCTAGGTGGATAAAAATTGATTCGGAAAGGAGGCGTTTGTCTTCGTTGGATTCAGTGGAATCATCTACGGTCAACGATCTCCTCTCAATATATTTATTTCGTGTTTTATCATCAAATGTCTGTGAGTTATTCATGATTGTCAAATCCAAAGAAAATTTCTTTCAGTAATTATTATTGCTTTTGGACTGGACAATGGATTGCCAATAATTTGGCCAATAAAAATGAGTAATCCATAATTCCTTCACACAAGTAATTTGAATGTAACATAACTCCATTTATATTTTTTTACAAATGGGAGTCAATCCTTCAACCTATCTCTTAATAAACGTTCTCTTTATTTCCAAAGATTTAATGTTTACTAAATTTAGAAGCTTTCTTGTAAGTAGTATCGAATGTGAAAAAACGCATTTTTGATTTTCAATTTTTCTGATTTCTGTTGGACTGATGTACTTTGTAGAAAACTAATTATCAATGACAGAAGGTTAAACTAACGAACTTGCATTAAGTCTAATTAAAATATATCATAAGATAAAATATATATAAAGTCATATATAAGGTAACAACCATTTTTCACATTCGATACTTTGCATTTGTATCGACGATATCGCGTCCTATGTGATATCTCCTTATCGCAGACCACCGCGGTGATCGTTGGATCGCTGACCGCCGCGATAAAGATCGCGTCCTGTGTGCCTGAGCCTTTAATATTAATAGACTATTAACAATATCCATTTCAAATTTCCAAATGGCTCTGGAGGGAAGAATGTTGTTGCACCCCAAAGAAATTTTGACTAACTCTAAGAACTGAAACTTTTCAAACTAAAAATATACTTTTCCCTCTGGAGTTATTGAAAGAAAGCCTCTCTCTGTAGGATTGGAAAATGTGAGGAAGTCGTTAATAAAAGCTATAACCTATAATGGCAGATGGTTCGTAAAATGTTAATTGATTCATTCCCGAAAAACGACACATCATCCGTTCAGGCGGTTGATTGCAAGTGGGCTTCACTTTCACTTTGGAATGCACTTCCGTTGATGAAATCACTCGAGTTTATAACCTTAATAAAGTAGCTGCCATTTAGACACGCTTAATCTCAAAGATGCATCTTGATATTTCAGAGGTAGAGAAAAAATATATCTATATTTTAACCAAATATGTAGGATTGTGGCTATTTAGGCTGTAATATCCTCCTCGCTTGAACGTAAGAGTTTTTCCACGAGTGCCTTTCTCGACGTTGCTCAAGCATTCGATTGGGATTGGCACCCGGGATTACTTTACAAAGTAAAGCAAATACTTCCACACACCTACTTCCTTATCCTCAAATCCTACCTGTCATACAGATCATTTCAAGTTAAACAAGGTACAGCCCTTTCCCCAACCTGCTCCATAAATGCTGGAGTCCCCCAAGGGAGTATTATCGGTCCCCTTCTTTTCCTTCTTTACACTGCGGATATTCCCACACACCCCCAAACCCTACTTACCACATACGCTGATGACACAGCCATCCTGTCAACTTCCCCTGACCCTTCAGTAGCATCCCAAAACCTGCAGGAACATCTTTCCGCCATACAACATTGGAGCGAACGGTGGAGAATAAGAATCAACGCAGAAAAATGCAAACAAGTGACATTCACACTCAACCGAAGATCATGCCCTTCAGTTTACCTCAGGAACACTCCTCTCCCGGAATCTAACGAGGTTCGATATCTAGGGTTATACCTTGACAGCCGACTGACATGGAACCCTCACACGAGACTGAAAAGACAGGAACTGAACAAACGATACGGACTACTTAGACGACTCCTTGGACCTTCATCTAAATTATCGATACAGAACAAACTAACGATATACAAAACAATCATTCGACCAACATGGACATACGGACTTGAACTCTGGGGGTCTGCAAAACCATCTAACATCAACAGAATACAGGCATTCCAGTCAAAAGTACTTCGTAAAATTGTAAATGCTCCTTTCTATGTTTCCAACAAAACCCTTCACAATGACCTCAAAATCCCATTTGTCCTAGACCTTGCTAAAACCCGATTCCAAATGTTCCACTCCAAATTGTCTTACCATCCTAATCCTGAAGGTCTATCCTTATCATCCCAATCCCATCCAGACAATCCTCCCAGGCGGCTCAAGAGACAGTGGCCTCGAGACAATCTAAGCATCTGATCTTATCGTAACCATTAAAAAATTTAGCAAGACATCTCTGGAAGTGCCAACAGTGGTTGTCTTCTTCCATATTTTGTATTATTTTTTCTTTTATTTTATTTTACTTTTACCGTTTTTGTCAAATTGTACATAATATCTGCATGAACAGACTTGATTATTGTACTGCTAATAATTGTACAGATTTCAAATAAATAAATGGAAAAAAAAAAAAAATTTAGGCTGTAAACAATCACATTTATGCGGTGAATTTTTGAATGTACTAGCATATAGTCACTTTATCGTTACACATTAAATCAATTTAAACATATTATTACCTTATTGAGCTTAAAATAATATTAATTTATTTTGATCGTTTTGTCAAGATGTTGGCATTCAAAAAAAAAAAAATTTCCAATATTCCTTATATTTACTATGCTTCCAACGAGTCAGACTACATATATATATATATATATATATATATATATATATATATATATATATATATACATACATATGTAGCACCCACAATGATTTATTTATTTAAAGAAAACAAATTTAAAAAGTACGTCCAAAAAAGAGGAAAGCGAGGTAGCACGGGTCACAAATGATTTTTTGAATAAAGCTTTACGGTGGGAAGGAATATAAATATCAGAATGAGGAGATCGGGTATTACGGGAGTGAATAAAAAATTTGAATTTAAGGAGTTGAAAAATATAAGAAGGTCTTCGGAATTGAATTGCTTGGTAAAGGACTGAGCCGAGGAGGTACTGCCGACGATAAAGAGGGAATAGCCAATTTAGCTCCTGGTAGAAATGTGATATGTGGGAGTCTCTAGGGATCCCGAGGATAAAAAGAATGAAACAGTTCATGAGGCGTTTGAGTTTTGCCTCGAGATCGCCGGAAAGTCCACCGTACACCAAACAACCATAGTCAAACTGGGGGAATAATAGGGAAGTTACGAGGAGTTGACGGGTCTTTGTTGGCAGGAGATGGCGGGAGAGGTTGAGCTCTCTCAGGATAAATATGGATTGATGGGAAATTATTGTGTTATTTCACAATTAAACTCACCGTTTGAATATAAGTTCTATTTTATTTTATTTTGCACGACACATTTGAGCCTTTGAGGATGAAAAAAACAATTGGAAACTAAAAACGCAATCAAAGCTTAGCTCAACTTAATCCGCTTATGTTTGATTGGACTTGAATTACAAGGTGCAGTATACTTGCATTTTTCCTAACAACCTTATATGGCTCTCAAACATACAGTGTCGCCAAGAAAATGGATAAAAAGCTGGAGTCCACCCATGCTGCATTTATAAGAAGCACTATGAGGAACTGTAGAAGATTCAGAACACCAAGGTTATTGGAATGGCGAAGAGCCGAAGCTACAGGAAGAAGCACAGACTGAATTGGAGTTGGTCAGTTCATCTCGCAAGGTGAAGACATTAACGCTTCTGTAAAGGAGTGTATTCCGAGGAAACATACTTAGTGCAGAAGAAGGCATTTTCCAAAATGGAGGGGTGAAATTACAAGGGTAGCGTGTGATAACTGGTGAAGAATAGTTCGGGAGAGCTAATGGTGGAAAACATGGGCTTATATAGAAAATAATTTCGGGAGGGGCTGGGAAACTTTCGGGGGGGGGGGGGCTGAGACCATTTCCGGGGTATGGCACACTAAAAATTTAGAGCTTGGAATAATTTTAGACAACTAAAAGGCTATTCCACGTAAAATAAAATATTTTTCATGAACTAAGTGATATTATTTAATTTATTTTTAAGGGTTTTACGACAAGTTTTTACCATCAAATCAAAATTTCGGGGGGGGGGGGCTCCAACCCCCTCGGCCCCCCTTATATACGCCCATGGTGGAAAAAGATTATAGACATAAATTTCAAATTTGTCGAAACGTATGGAGATCCAAATTAATGAACCTGAGAATGGTCAATGTAGAGTATGCGGTAACTCTTGTATCCTGAAGGAGCCATTTTCCTCAATAACGAAGTCGTCTTTTCTTTTGTTATGTAAAACTTGTATGGCCTTAAACAGTTGGATTTTTTTAAAGGTCTTAATAATGTTTCCACATTAGAATTAGGAAACAGTAAAGGAAAGAGTAGTGTTTATTTTTTTAATGTTTGCATTATAATTTGTGTATTTGTGTATGTGCTTGTTGTTGCGGGGTCTGAGTATGTTTTTTTTTTTTTTTTTTTTATGTTTGCTTCCATTACCGAGTAATTGAGTCATATTTTAACTTAAGTGGTAGTTTTGTCTCTGTAAACGTACAGTCAGGATGAGCTTTATGTGTTACAGACAGTGGTCTGTCCTGTCTCGTCATGAGATAAGTGTTTGTCAGTCGGGAATAGCCAATTCTTAAGCGGCATAATATCACTTCGTGTCTTCTATTATTTCTTTTGCTTTGAGACCATCACAAACTGTTGTTTTTTTTTCTCTCGAAGTTTGTTATCTGTCGTCATGTGCAAAGATTGCTCCACTTTCCTGTAATAGACCTTCATGCTTCTCTTTGCATGTCTTGTAATGTAAAGTAAGTCCTGTAAGTTTTGTCTTGCCGTCATCCGTGTCAGTACTTCAGCTCGAGTGCTTCGTCCTCTTATATAAGCCATTGGTTCCCTGCCCATCCTGACCTCCCAGGGGTGTACCTGCCATTCCCGGTCACCCATCCCCTGCATTGAACCCATGAACCCCAAGTCGGAAGTGACTGTCACAGCTGAATGCTATCTGGAAGAGCAGGAAGCGGATCTGGTGACCCCGATGAGTCAAGAACACTTTCTCTCTCGTTGGCAGCCGGATTTCCTCGCTCTTTGGGTCCGTCTTGGGGTCGAACTTAATCAAAGATCATTCAAAGCTCATTGTATTTTTAATTCATTCATAATCTATAAACCTTTTAAAAGTCCTTTCAAACACAAAATGGGGTGCTGACATGCTTACATTCTATCGTGCTTATACCAGATCTTTACTGGACTACGGATGTATAGCATATTCATCTGCCAGCCAAACAACACTAAAACAATTATACTCAATACATAATGCGGGTATAAGACTTGCAACAGGAGCATTCAGATCAAGCCCAACTGTAAGTATTTACGTTGAGTCCGGCGAACTTCCATTGGAGCTCAGACGTGAAATCTTGGGATCAAATTTCTTCAAAAAATCCCAATGTTTAAATACACCATGTGTAAATTGCTTTCTGGATAACCAATACCATGACTTATATAACAGAAAACGACCTTAACAAAAACCCTTAATTATACACCTTTCCGAGAACAGACAGACCCGACATATTCGACAAGCTCCTACTCACAGAAATGAAATCTTGACGTTCCCTCCTTGGGAACTTAAGAATTTTAGTATAAATTTATCACTATCAAAAATGAAAAAGACTGATCCACTGTCAACGACTTTCTACAAGACATTATTCACATCAATAAAAATATAAAACGCAGACAATTTAAACATATTCACCGACGGGTCCAAAACAAAATCTGGTACTGGATCTGCTGCAGTAATAGGTTCGCAAATATTTAAACAAAAGCTCCCAAACACTGCAAGCATTTATACGGCAGAATTGCAAGCAATCCTATTAGCTTTATCAAATGTTTATACAATAAATTGCTCAAAGATCCAATTATTTTCAGACTCACTCAGTTCATTGCTCTCTTTTAACAATATGTACAGCACACATGCCACTGTCAAACAAATATAGAATCAACTCTACAGACTACAGGAACGAAACATATCCATCACAATGATCTGGCTACCCGGACATACAAACATATCCATCACAATGATCAGGCTACCCGGACATACAAACATATCCATCACAATGATCTGGCTACCCGGACATACAAACATATCCATCACAATGATCTGGCTACCCGGACATACAAACATATCCATCACAATGATCAGGCTACCCGGACATACAAACATATCCATCACAATGATCTGGCTACCCGGACATACAAACATATCCATCACAATGATCTGGCTACCCGGACATACAAACATATCCATCACAATGATCTGGCTACCCGGACATTCAAACATATCCATCACAATGATCAGGCTACCCGGACATACACACATATCCATCACAATGATCTGGCTACCCGGACATACAAACATATCCATCACAATGATCTGGCTACCCGGACATACAAACATATCCATCACAATGATCTGGCTACCCGGACACACAAACATATCCATCACAATGATTTGGCTACCCGGACACACAAACATATCCATCACAATGATCTGGCTACCCGGACATACAAACATATCCATCACAATGATCTGGCTACCCGGACATACAAACATATCCATCACAATGATCTGGCTACCCGGACATACAAACATATCCATCACAATGATCTGGCTACCCGGACATACAAACATATCCATCACAATGATCAGGCTACCCGGACATACAAACATATCCATCACAATGATCTGGCTACCCGGACATACAAACATATCCATCACAATGATCTGGCTACCCGGACATACAAACATATCCATCACAATGATCTGGCTACCCGGACATACAAACATATCCATCACAATGATCTGGCTACCCGGACATACAAACATATCCATCACAATGATCTGGCTACCCGGACATACAAATATCACAGAAAGTACGACAGTCGACATTCAAGCAAACTTCGCTACAAGAAAACAGAATATTGACGTAGAAAACCTAACTATACAACACATAAAAAAAAGAACTAGTTGATACTATACAAGAAACATGGCAAGAATACTGGACAAACATACAAAACAACAAACTCAGAGAAATCAAAAATACTATATACGAATGGAGCTCTAGTAGCCGAAGAAACAGACGAGAAGAGGTTATACTATGTAGACTACGGATAGGACACACTTTACTAACTCACTCTTATTTAATGACAAATAAAGAACAACCCATTTGCAGACAGTGTAACGTTCCAATGACAATAAAACACTTACTAACAGAATGCAGAATACGAGAACAACTAAAACTACCTTACAACTTACAGGAACTACTGACAGAGGGTAGCCCCTTCATCAACGATATATTTACATTTTTAAAACAATACAACCTACACACAAAAATTTGATTCCAGGAAAAAATTTAGATAATTATTGCGAGGGTATAATAATAATCTGATTTCAATTAATTTTTTTTTTTTTTTTTTTTTTTTTAACCATTAATTAATGTTAGTAGTTCTAGTCACATGTATGTATATATAAGTCATATGTATGTAAATATAATATCTATATTGTAAGTAGCAATACTGTAAATAATGTTAGCTCCTATTTCTTATTCTTAACGCTTTTGTAATATTTAGTTCCAAAAATTTCTACTTTTGTATATAGTATATTTTTTTTTGTAATTTAAAAAGAGCAAGTCACCTTCGTTGCAAAGCTCTTAAAATAAATACATAAATAATTCATTTAGCCATATTATTTATCTATTCATTTTGAGTGGCCTTTGACCCAATTCTGTGATAAATTAGTAGTCACACTTTTGTCCTTTCTGTCCCCGAGTTTCTGTTTACCTGCTACTTACAAGATCGACTTCCGATGAAGTCCAATTAGCGTTTGGGCGAGTTATAACAACATATCCAGGATACCGCTGGAGTGAAATGCCAGCAGACCGATGAGAGACATGCAGAATCCCAGCGACGCACAGTGGACCGATTCCCATAACTAGATGGACAAAACTCTAGTAAACAGATGATAAAACTAAGTAGATTATATTACTATAGATACTCTAGATAAGGCGAATTGGCAATATTATCTAATTATCTTCGGTTACTAGAAAGTTAGGGGCCCTTGAAGTTGGGGAAAATATGCGAGAAACTGCTCAGTATAATTCCGACATAGTTACCGAATGCATTTCTGCAGTACAATCAATCAGTTGGTAATTTAGTTTATTCTGATAGTATAGATACAACAATTAGGGGTATGTAGATACTATTTATTCACTTATTTCGTGTAGATTAATGAAATACAAAAAAATATGGCCTTGAAATAAAGGTGTGTTTTTTTGTTTTTTTTAAGGTAAATAAAAAAGTTTATTTTCTGTGGAAAAAGACTTTATGGTTGCCAAAGAAGGCCAGACTAATTTTTTTTTCATATGATAGTTCAAAATGTCTTTTTGCGATTTTTTGCGCTAAGAAGTTTATAATTTTTTTCCCGTTGCGGAAAATAGTTTGTCAAGAAAATAATTCTTCTATAAATAACACGTATGCAGCAAACGATGCCCTACCGACCTACTGTTTCAGTTTGTGATTGAAAAATTTAATAATTCATTTTAATAAATTTAGAAGTTAATAGTTTGATAGGTCTTCTTCTTCTTCTTCTTCTTTAATGGCGCTACAATCCAAGTTGGGTCTTGGCCTCCTCCAAGAGCTTCCGCCATCCAGCTCGATCACATGCCGCCGCCTTCGAGTTTGGGGTATTAAGAAGACACCTCGAATCAGCAGCTACTCCATCAGCCCATCTAAGTCGTGGTCTTCCTCTTCTTCTGGTGCGGTCCAGGTGGCCTTCCAGAGCTCTCCTGACAATCCCTTCTTCGGTCATACGAACAACATGTCCAGCCCAGCGAAGCCTCCCAATTTTAATGTACAGGACTACATCCAAATCTCCGTATAGGTCATACAACTCCTGATTCCTACGCCGCCTCCAGACTTCCCCTTCCCTAAGTGGTCCATAAATCCTGCGTAAGAGTTTTCTTTCAAATATAAGCAGATTCTTTTTGATTTGATAGGTATTAGTTCTCAAATATCAAAATATATATATTTTGTAACTTATAAAAAAAAGTAAACAAGTTTTCTTTTAAAATGCTTTCAATTTTTTAATTATTTTGTATCTATACATACATGTATATATACATATATATATATATATATATATATATATATATATATATATATATATATATACACACACAATTACGAAGGGGTATTGCAAAAAAAAAAAGTCCGACTCGCAGGAACTGCAGCATCTTAGCGCGGTTCCGTTCATGTCCCTAGTGCCATTTGATAAGCTTAGAAAAGAAATAAACTTTTTTTTTTTTTATATATATCGTGAAAATTGTCAAAATCCTTTCGAACATCTCGAATAAAAGTGATATTAAGGCGTCAGGGACACCGACAGTAGCTAACTTTTACACAGAAGCGGAAATTACAGAATCTGGCTCTCATTCTAAAGCAAAGCTCTATAAATCAATACAAAATATGCCTAATAAAGCCTTTCTAGTGGATACAGAAGCATGGGCGTATATGAGGGGGGGGGGGGGCTGAGGGGGCTGCAGCCCCTCCCGAAATTTTGAATTGATGATAAAAACTTCTCGTAAAACCCTTAAAAATAAATTAAATAAGATCACTTAGTTCATAAAACATATTTTATTTTACGTGTAATAGCGTTTTAGTTGCCTAAAACTATTCCAAGCTCTAAATATTTAGTATTCCATACCCTTGAAATGGTCTCAGCCCCCCCCCCCCGAAATTGTTTTTATATACGCCCATGTACAGAAGGATCAAGAAGAAGTACACAAGATTGAGTAGAATGCCCTGCCTAATATAGCCTATATAGAATAATATGCCGAATAAAACCTATCTAGTTAATACACAAGGACAAATAAAAGTCTTGACGAATAACAAGTCAAGAAAAAAACTTTATTTAACAAAATAAAACAAAGTTTAGTTGCCCAACTACAATAGAATAATATACCTAATTAAGTCTATGGAGTAGACACAAATGGACCAAAAACAAGTCTTGTGGAATATTGTTTTTTTTTCTAATTAAATACTTTTTATCAATATTTAGTATATAACATTTGTTGAAAACTATTGATTGCTAATTGATGACTCGGTTTACAACTAAGTAGTCTTTATGAATATTTAGTATATAACCTATGTTAGGATCTGTGTTTTTGGGGTGCTCTCCGCCTAGCCTTAGTATTTGTGTCGGCAGATACCTGGGGTATATTTACAGCTCTTGAGGGAGGATTAACTCTTAGCAGGTAAATTTCCTGCGGACCTTCTGCTTCTACGGGCATTGAAACGCCATATTCGCTCATAGTATCTAACCGTTGTGAAGTTTATTTATTGGATTTAGGACTTAATATACATATGTAGACTAAATCATAGCAAGAAGTAATCCTCCGTCGTCGGTTCTTAACTATGTAGACTCGCTAATGTTATCCAATCTTAGATACATCGTATTTAAAATCCACAGCAAAAACACGACATTTCATCAGAATCCCCTGCTGAATAAAACTTATATAGAATAATATGCAAAATAAAGCCTATCTAGTGGATAAAAATAGAGGAAAAAAGCCGTTCGTGGTGGTAGAAAATCTTAAAAGTATTTCGCTCAGAAATCTCCGAAATATTGTCACTAATTTTACGTATCCTGTTTTATAGCCAAATAGATTTATATTCTATAATCAATAAGAAAAAACTACTAACAATAAAAAACTATGGGTAACAGATGAAAATAGGGAATACCAAGAATAATTTTAAAGAACGAAATCAACACCAGTACTGTAATCTAGATATTCATACGGCATCTTCGAATTCTAACAAACAAAATATTGATTCTAATTATACGTATCCTGTTTTATTGACAAATACATTTGACTACTATAAGCAATTAAAAACACTAGGGAATATGCCAAAGAACTCGGAATAGGAGCCTCGACAGTTTCAAGACATTTGAAGGAAATCGACAAATCCAAAACTGACATTTCATACGGTACAGCCTGATATATTTTTAACAATGAATTGCTTTTCTTATTTTAATTAATCTTATTTTAATTAATCTTGTTTTATTGTCAAATACATTATGCTACTATAACCAATGAAAAAACAACAAGGAATAAAAACAAACAAGAAGAACCGTTCGAATTAACGAAATCAATTACTTCAAAGTTTAAGCACTTATTTCTCCGATTGACATAGCCTAATCAAAAATTGTTTCAGAATCTTTTTTGTAGAACATTTAGTAAGCTTTCGCATGGTAAGCGTACTAAATATCATATCAGGGAATGTATACGAAGTTCCCAAAACATTTCATGTCTGTTAATAAAATATTTTATTCTAATCCTTCCTTAGCTCCAAACGTAACCGAAATTTTAACATATTAGTGTTGATGAAATTCAAACATGCAGAAAATGTTTCAACTGAATCCCATAATTTTAAGTATCAAAATCAAAGACAAAAAGAACAGTTCGAATAAGCGAAATCAATTACTTTAAAGTTTTAAGCACTTATTTCTCCGATTGACATCGCCTAATCAAAACTTTCATTAGAACCTTTTTTGTAGAGCATTTAGTAAGCTTTCCAATGGTATTCTTCCGTTTGCCAAGATTCGTAACCTTTTTCGAGATATTAAGGAAAGTATACAAAGTTACCAAAACTTTTTTATGTCTGTTAATAAAATATTTTATTCTAACCCTTCCTTAACTCCAAACGCAACCAAAATTTCAACGTATTAGTTTTAATGAAAGTAGAAGATGCAGTAAATGTTTCAACTGAATCCCATGATTCTAAGTACCCAAACCAAAAACGGCATTCAAAAATTATTTTTTCAGTTTTCTCGAAAACGGTTAAAGCTATCGCCTTGAAAATGGTTTCATTCGTTTTCCTAGCCCAAGAAGCCTATAAAACGAGTACTTACAACCTTATGAAGTTAAAAACGTAAGCGTTAAGATTTTTTGCGCGAATTTCGCCCCAAACGCCATCTTCCAGTGGGTGGATTTTGCTGGTTAACGAACTTGACCTTTCAAATTGGACGACAGATTTTTGTACCAAATTTCATCAAAATCGGACCATCAGGGAAGCCAGAAATGAGCGAACAGACAAATATATATATATATATATATATATATATATATATATATATATACACAAATTTGAACCACCGTTATTTTCGGTCTCTAGGGGTTCTGAAACGCGAAATTTTTTTGTCGGCACTTCCGGATTGTTTCATTGTATCAACCTTATAAGCGGGGTTCCTCCCTATGGGGGAGGGAGGAACCGCGCTAAAAGGTTTTGAAATAGAACTCCTTACAGTTTTTTTCAAAATTTTCATTATTGCTTGATGAAAAATACCTTATAAATTATTTAAAAACTTTAATGGGGCCGTTATCTTATTTCCTTAATACAAGTTTAAAAATGTATTTCTTCTGGCATTATATACTCTTATCTGGAGTGTTGTGCTGTTTTTTTTTTGTTTTGATTTTTCCTGAACTGAAATATAGTTCACCTCCTAAAGACTTTCACGCCATTTTTCTAGGAATATATAATTCTTATAAAACTGTAACAACATAAAGAGTAGTAACAGATAAAAACAGTAACAATGTGATATCATTATTATGAGAATATAATGTTTATTTGTTGATTGCCAATCTCCCAAAACTGATTCCCAGGCCTCCATTAACCCTGAATAGGTGTATGTTTTCAGATCACCACAAAGAAGGCATCAAATTAACGGACAGTCCTGTAACCACAGCCCGTGAGAATCAGTCACAGCTCATCGTGGGAATTCAAGGCTAATTCATCGAATGAAAGTAAAGTTTCTGCGAAATGCGGAATTTTAAAAATTATTCCGTTTCATTTGCAATTATAATTAAAATATTAAAGTTTTCTCGCATTAAATACCTTCTTGAGTATTAATTTCATAATTGTTAGTTAAGCCGAGATAATATATTTCCATTTGTAATTAAAGCGTTATTTTTATCTACTACTAACTGTTACCCAACAGGAGAGTGCTCTAGTGAGTTTCGTGCTGATAGGGGTCTGCGACAGGGTGATGGGTTGGCTTGTCTTCTGTTCATTTTGGGGCTTGAAAAAGTAATACGAGACTCAGGAATACAGACAACATCAACAATTATCGATCGAAGCGTCCAGCTCTTGGGCTTTGCGGATGATGTTGATGTTGTAGCTAGATCGAAAAGTGAATTAAAGAATGCCTTTATAGCACTCCAGAGAGCAGCTTCGCTTCTCGGCCTCGAGGTGAATGAGGCCAAAACAAAATATATGGTGGTGAGGGCAGATGGCACGCATCAAGGCGAAACCTTTATCGAAATAGGCCCCTACAAATTTGAAAGAGTGCAGGAATTCACCTACCTTGGATCTCTTGTAACATCCTCCAATAAGATGCCCAAAGAGATAAGCAGGAGGATACTGTCGGCCAATCGTTGCTATTTTGGCCTAATAAAGCAAATAAGGAGCCGATTACTCACAAGGCAGACAAAGATCAGGTTGTACAAGACCCTGATTAGACCCGTACTGACCTACGCCTCGCAAGCATGGACCATGACCAAGGCCGATGAGAATGATCTGCTGATTTTTGAAAGAAAAATCTTAAGACGCATTTACGGCCCCGTGAAGGAGGGTCAAATTTGGAGGAGACGTAAAAACCGAGAGCTTTATAGTTTATATAACGACTTAAATGTTGTTAACTTCATAAAGCTTGGGCGGTTAGGTTGGGCTGGGCACGTCATACGAATGGGGGAAGGAGAGATACCAGGGAAGGTCCTTGAAGCCAGGATGGAACGAACTAGGAGGAGAGGGAGACCCAGGCTGAGATGGGAGGACAGTGTGGCAGCTGATGCTAGGGTCCTTCTCAATGCACCAAACTGGAAGGCGGCGGCAGCAGATAGAGATGGTTGGCGGAAGCTCATAGAGGAGGCCAAGACCCGCCTAGGGTTGTAGCGCCAAATAAGAAGAAGAAGACTAACTGTTACCCGGTGTGACATGCTACACCTACTTTCTGCATATAGAAAAGCCTAAATAAATTAGAAACAAAACTAACTATTATTAAAATCTAATAACACAAATCTGTAACTGTTCGAGTTCACAATTTCGAACCCGTGACCTCGGAACTGTTACTCCTAGACGTTTTTAACCTAGCCTATGACACCTCCCGTATCAACACCTAGCAGTGTGCCAAGTTTGGTCAAAATCGGTCGAACGGTGTTGATATGTGTAAAGAACAAACATACAGACAGACAGCTGGTAGACTTTTTTGACCTAGCCTACGAGACTTCCCGGGTCAAGACCTACCTTTGTGCCAAGTTTTGTCAAAATCGATCAAACGGAGTGGATTTGTATAAGGAACAAACAGAAAAACAGCCAGACACGTGATTTTTATATATATAGATATATGTATTTGTCAAATATCAATCACTCACAGACCTATCCTCGCCCAGCCCAAACCACTTGACAGAAAAAAATGAAATTTTGCATGGAAACTCCCTTTAATATGGAAACACTCGCCAAGAAAGGATTTTTTTATATTCAAATTTTTAAGTACTTTTAAAGGGGTTTGAATATTTAGTTGGTGAGAGCAGGCAAGTCTAGGTAGCATGCGTTGCTAGGACGATAACAGGTCAGCTGTTACTGTTCTGTATCTATTTCATAATATTATTTTTATTTGCGGTTCATTTCAACTATGATGGCAGACCTTGAATTACTAGAAATAAACTGTGATTTTGTCCCTCATAGATTTTACGCTATACCTGGTGATGGTGATGTTAATAATATCCCGAACCCTTGCACAGCCTCCTCATCCATCAGCATCCCCAGTCAGAGCATTTCTTGGTAATGCTCGCAAATATAATGGGTGTTTCTAAATGACATCTTGGAAACATAAATTTTTAAATTTTAACGTACATTTATTATTGACAACCTGCACATTTATTATATCTTTCTTGTAGTACTTTATTTTTTTTTTTTTTTGTAATACTCATTCAAAATTAATTAGTATTTTATAACTAAATGGTTTATAGTAAGAGTATTTATGCTTCTAGAAAGTGAAGTTAAGATATTTTTATGTAAATCCAGCAATTAGACTCTAGGTGATAAACAGTTTCTTCGGTCCATTTTCTCTGTTCCTGTTAGCTGTTATCAGTAGAAAGTCAGTTCGCACCTCGCTTCTAGTGCAGAGACACGCGAGCATAGATAACACCTTTCTTGCTCTTATCTATGTCTCACGGAAAATATACGCAGCTTTCCCGGCGTCTTCAAAGAAGAATGAAGCTATGGAGGTTGTAATTATGATGGATTTTTGAAAAATTTCCCCTGTTCCTGTTGGTCAACGAAATTTAGCAACTTGGATGGGTGACCGTCCTTTAAAACCATTTGCCGTTGGCATTAGGAAAGAGTGACACCCTGTAAATAACCCAATCCAGACAGCCCAGCAGTCGACAAGCCTTAAAAAATCACGTTAGCGGTTTGAATGTTTGTTCTTTTGCTACTTCAACTTGATATAAGCAGAGATGGGCATAATTTTATTTATAAATAAAAATACGAATTTATTCGTACTTCATAAATTTGTGAATACGAATATAAATAAATTCGTACTTCATATATTTGTGAATACGAATATAAATAAATTCGTATTCATAAGTGTGAATAAGAATTTATTTTTATTCACATATATTAAATATAAAAATACAAATAAAATTTTATTCGCAAATTTTTCTGCGAATAAAAATAAATTCGCAGAAAAAATTGTAAATAATCACAAAATAATGTGAATATTTACAAAAAATCAAGTGATTACAAAAAAAATCACATTAAAATATATGAATAAAAATTTATTCACATTATAATTTGTGAATAAAAATTTATTCACAATAAAATTCGCAAATAAATTATGAATTTATTCGTATTGAGATGATATTACGAAAGTTATTGAAGGTGATTTTTTTTTTTTTTTTAAAAAAAGGCGTTTAACGTCTATGTTATTAGCGCCTAGATTTCTTGTTTACCCTGAGTCCGCCGCGGGACCACCAGCCATTCTGCAGGGACACAGTTTGTCATCTGTACCTCCATTAAAAAAAAAAAAAAAATCACCTTCAATAGCTCTCGTCATCTTAATACGAATAAATATTTGCGAATTTTATTGTGAATACATTTTTATTCACAAATTATAATGTGAATACATTTTTATTCGTACATTTTAATGCGATTTTTTTTAATCACTTGATTTTTTGTAAATATTCACATTTTTTGTGATTATTTACAATTTTTTCTGTGAATTTATTTGTATTCGCAGAAAAATTTGCGAATACAATTTTATTTGTATTTTTATATTTAATATATGTGAATAAAAATAAATTCGTATTCACACTTATGAATACGAATTTATTTATATTCGTATTCACAAATATAAGAAGTACGAATTTATTTATATTTGTATTCACAAATATATGAAGTACGAATAAATTCGTATTTTTATTTATAAATAAAATTATGCCCACCTCTGGATGTAAGGCATTCTCATAGCAAAGGAATTGAGGAGTTTCTTAAAAACAATGACACTTTATGAGTGGAGTGAGGGGTTAACCCGGGATCCAAAATGTTACTCTGACGATTGTAATTGTTGTCATCTTGCTGCATAAACCAGTTTATATTACACTGGTCAACAAAAAAATATTTTTGTAATGTTTCCTTCAATTCATGAGTCAAATCTTACTAATTTAGGGTTGAAAAAAAAAAAAAAAAAAACGAAAATGACAATGAAAAAACTTTATAAGCTCTAGTTTCTGTGATACACCATGGGCCAAAATATATAACGTTAACAAATTGAGGCAAATCTGTAAATTTTAAACCATAAGTTTATCAACATTATAAATTAATTTGGATTTATTAAATAGTAGTTAAATTTAAAAAAAAAAAAAAAAATCAGTCCCGTAATAGGCCACGAGGGCCCTGAGGGGCAGATACTATAGAGGTATCTGATTCATGACCATACGGCACACTAGGGAGATAGTATGGTCAGCAATATACTCCGGCCGCCTGATTATCCCCTTGGCCGCTTCGACTGCTAGAGTCATTAGCACCCAAGGTACCCATTATTAATTAAATTAATTAAAGGCTGGGTTGGCCTAGGGACGGTCAGGGAGGCCGAATTCAACCCATGAACGAAGAAACTAGAAGAAAAAATCTTTAGTGCTTGCTCGGGATTTGAACTCAGGCCTCCAGCTTATTAGTCCAGTGCTCTACCACTGAGCTAACCTAGCCCCCTTAAATTTTTTTAAGAGTTGAAAATTAATGGCAGAATACTTGGCAGGTTGGATATTATTACCATCATATGGATTTCATTTTTCTTTTGGCCTGTCTCTTGTAGGTGAGTTGTGGAGCATCCCTACACACGCACCAACAGTAATCTCCAAGCATTGGTTCATTCCAAAGGCCCTGATACATCAGGGCCATTACAGAAATATCCTGATGGAATCTCTCACCGTGTTCATCACTGACTGCACCACAACTAGGAGGGAAAAGTCTAGATGAGAGCGGAGAAAATGAATTTTGAGAAGTATCCTCACCAACTGAACATAGTTATCTTCTCTTTTGTTCCCCAAAAAACCTTTAATAACTCCCTTGAACGTATTCCAAGCTTCCTTTTCTTTCCCCTCCAAAACTCTGTTAAAAGCAGGATCTTTCACAAGCTCCCGAATTTTTGGCCCAACAAAAACACCTTCCTTAACTTTTGCATCACTTAAGAAAGCAAATTTTTCCCTCAAATATCTAAAGGCCTCTCCTTCTTTGTTCATGCCTTTGACAAAGTTTTTCATCAAACCGAGTTTTATATGTAGTGGTGGAAGAAATATATGCTTCGACGAGAGGCAGGGCAACAACATTTTTTTCTCTAGGGCCAAGATTTCTTGCAGGCCTGTCTGTTTGAATGTAATGTGATTTCCTCTCCCTACTGTCCCACATACATAAAAAGCAGCAGTATTTAGTATTCCCCAGTTGCATTCCTAAAAGTATAGCGATGACCTTTAGATCACCACAGATTTTCCACTTGTGTTCAGCATATTTGATTGAGTGGAGGAGGGCATTCATGTCTTCATAAGTCTCTTTCATGTATATAACCACAAAATTGCTGTACAATGTTTGGTTTTGTCAGTTAACAGGGGTACCAACATCCAAAAACTAAATTTCTCAACAAAGTAAAAGTTGAGCATGTAAAAAGTGACATGTTACTGTATCTTGAAAAGAAGAGCTAATTGGTCATTTTCAAGGTGATTTTTGAACTCAGGGGGTGAAAATACATAAGAATTGGGTATTTTTAAGCCCGAAACATACTCATTGTTGTTCAGTGTTATTCATCATTAATAAGAGCATTTCTTTGTGAGGGAGATGGTTGACCGCTGGTGATTCTAAGGTGGATTTAGTAAGGGTTCCGTCGTGGTGTCTTAATAAAACTATATTAGCATAAATATGCTTTAGCGGTGACTAATCTGGAAAAAAAAGTGTCCGCTGGCGTTCGCGCATGCGCAGTGGCAATGTACGAAAAAGAAGACTGTATGTGTCACAAAAAAGTGTGAGCTGGCGTTCGCGCATGCGCATTGGCCATGTACGATAAAAAATACTATATGTTATACAGTACTACATGACATAGGTTTGTCGGGGGGACCTGAAGCATATTTGAGCAGGAGGCTGTATACGAAATCATTTTTTTGACAAGAAAGTGTGTTTTATTTTTTGCCGAAGTTTCGGCTTGAAATTCAAGCCTTCCTCATGAAGGCATTAATAAGAAGTTTACCCAGAATGTAAGCAATATACGATTACTGAAAAAACACTAAAACACACACTTGAGTCAAAATTAAAACACTCAATGATCTATTTTAGCTTATATTTTAAGCATCAAGGCGGAAAAACAAGACGATTTCTAATTAGATATAAAAATTCCTACATATATATATATGTATATATATATATATATATATATATATATATATATATATATATATATGAATGACCTTCCTCCATTTTTAAAGTTAATTATTGAAAAGGAACGGTCAGAATATTATAAAATAGATTTTTTATTATAATATAGATTTCTTTTTCTTTTTTTTTATTCAGCATCCAAGCGCATCTAAGGCTTTCGCTGCAAACAGTTGTTATATATAGATCAGTTACAATGTTACATATATAAATATATAACAAGTGGTATTATTCGTATACATCTGGTTGAACAATTGAAGTGTTACATTTTTCCATACATATTAATAGTTTTGAAACGTGTAAGGATTATTGGTATGTGTGGACTGCTGTCAGTAAATATAGATTTAGTAACATTGAGTATGAGCCTCAAAGAAACTGATTGATGATGAGAAAAAAGGCTATAGTGAGCCATAAATCTTACTAAACAACAGGTGGATTTAGTTCCCTACAGTAAGCTTAGAAATAAAAGATGTGAGTATGCTCTTTAAGGCGAGAGTATGCTCTTTAAGGTGAGAGTATGCTCTTTAAGGTGAGAGTATGCTCTTTAAGGTGAGAATATGCTCTTTAAGGTGAGAGTATGCTCTTTAAGGTGAGAGTATGCTCTTTAAGGTGAGAGTATGCTCTTTAAGGTGAGAGAATGCTCTTTAAGGTGAGAATATGCTATTTAAGGTGAGAGTATGCTCTTTAAGGTGAGAATATGCTCTTTAAGGTGAGAGTATGCTCTTTAAGGTGAGAGTATGCTCTTTAAGGTGAGAATATGCTCTTTAAGGTGAGAGTATGCTCTTTAAGGTGAGAGTATGCTCTTTAAGGTGAGAATATGCTCTTTAAGGTGAGAGTATGCTCTTTAAGGTGAGAATATGCTCTTTAAGGTGAGAATATGCT
Source organism: Gonocerus acuteangulatus (assembly GCA_946811695.1). NCBI lineage: Eukaryota > Metazoa > Arthropoda > Insecta > Hemiptera > Coreidae > Gonocerus > Gonocerus acuteangulatus. The sequence goes on along the minus strand of OX328129.1, from coordinate 9,667,066 downwards.
CTTTAAGGTGAGAGTATGCTCTTTAAGGTGAGAGTATGCTCTTTAAGGTGAGAGTATGCTCTTTAAGGTGAGAATATGCTCTTTAAGGTGAGAGTATGCTCTTTAAGGTGAGAATATGCTCTTTAAGGTGAGAGTATGCTCTTTAAGGTGAGAGTATGCTCTTTAAGGTGTGAGTATGCTCTTTAAGGTGAGAGTATGCTCTTTAAGGTGAGAGAATGCTCTTTAAGGTGAGAATATGCTCTTTAAGGTGAGAGTATGCTCTTTAAGGTGAGAATATGCTCTTTAAGGTGAGAGTATGCTCTTTAAGGTGAGAATATGCTCTTTAAGGTGAGAGTATGCTCTTTAAGGTGAGAGTATGCTCTTTAAGGTGAGAGTATGCTCTTTAAGGTGAGAGTATGCTCTTTAAGGTGAGAATATGCTCTTTAAGGTGAGAGTATGCTCTTTAAGGTGAGAGTATGCTCTTTAAGGTGAGAATATGCTCTTTAAGGTGAGAGTATGCTCTTTAAGGTGAGAATATGCTCTTTAAGGTGAGAATATGCTCTTTAAGGTGAGAGTATGCTCTTTAAGGTGAGAGTATGCTCTTTAAGGTGAGAGTATGCTCTTTAAGGTGAGAATATGCTCTTTAAGGTGAGAGTATGCTCTTTAAGGTGAGAATATGCTCTTTAAGGTGAGAGTATGCTCTTTAAGGTGAGAGTATGCTCTTTAAGGTGTGAGTATGCTCTTTAAGGTGAGAGTATGCTCTTTAAGGTGAGAGAATGCTCTTTAAGGTGAGAATATGCTCTTTAAGGTGAGAGTATGCTCTTTAAGGTGAGAATATGCTCTTTAAGGTGAGAGTATGCTCTTTAAGGTGAGAATATGCTCTTTAAGGTGAGAGTATGCTCTTTAAGGTGAGAGTATGCTCTTTAAGGTGAGAGTATGCTCTTTAAGGTGAGAATATGCTCTTTAAGGTGAGAGTATGCTCTTTAAGGTGAGAATATGCTCTTTAAGGTGAGAGTATGCTCTTTAAGGTGAGAGTATGCTCTTTAAGGTGAGAGAATGCTCTTTAAGGTGAGAATATGCTCTTTAAGGTGTGAGTATGCTCTTTAAGGTGAGAATATGCTCTTTAAGGTGAGAGTATGCTCTTTAAGGTGAGAGTATGCTCTTTAAGGTGAGAATATGCTCTTTAAGGTGAGAGTATGCTCTTTAAGGTGAGAGTATGCTCTTTAAGGTGAGAGTATGTTCTCGTAAGGAGTAGAAGAGAGAGAAGGTGAGGTGAGCAGCGGACTGGAAAACACGCAATATCACTTAGCGGCTCCTAGCATTAGGCAGCCGAAAATCTAGATAAATCTAATTGGAGGACCGTAGGCCCCGTACTTTAGGAACTTACGGGGAGCTAAGAGGTTAAGGAATTCAACCACTGATTGAGGATTCAGTTCAAAATGAGAAGAAAGTGAGGGTGAACTAAATTTCGTTGAACTAAATCCTTTGGAATTCGTCACAGCTAAATTAGCAAAAACTAGAAACGTGAGCAATAAAAATAAAACCTTAGATTAGGATATTTTAGTAGTGTATTTGGGACGCCAACCAGTGGGTCATACGACATTTCGTCTTTCAAAAAAGGCTACAGCCTCCAAACCTTAACCGATTTCAATGTAATTTTTTTAAAATGAAAATTAATAGAATTTAGAAGAACTTTGTCGACAAATTTATTGGAAATATTATTTTATTGGAAACTAACTGAATGCCCGTACTTCGTCACGGCAGATGAGTGGTTACTTTATTTCGTTAAATAATGTAACATCAAAATTATCACTACTATATAATTTTTTTTTTCGTTTTTAACGGCGCATCAACTATTTGGCGATTAGCGCCGGGCTATCTAAAGGTTGCCACCCTTTTATAATGCCAACAGCACGTGGTCGGTCACCCATTCAGGTACTGACCACGCCCGACGTTGCTTAACTTCGGTGATCTACGGGAACCGGTGCATTCAACGTGTCTATGGCCATTGGCACTATAAAGTTTACTATAGCATGGTTCCCGGCATACTATGTTATTCATCAATTTATAAGTAATCAAAGTATAATGTTTTTTGACATTGGGGCGCTCCGGACCGATGTCAAGAAACAGATAACGTAGACACAACGTAGATTATCTATAGGTTAGCAGTAACATCAGTTTAACCAGTACATGTTAAAAATCGTTGTCAAAAATAAATGTACGTTAAGATTTAAAAAAAAAATGTTTCTAAGATGTCATTTGGAAACACCCATTATATTTGCGAGCATTACCAAGAAGTGTTCTGACTGGGGATGCTGATGGGTGAGGAGGCTGTGCAAGGGTTCGGGATATTATTACCTCGGATAGACCATCACCAGTTATAGCGTAAACTCTATGAGGGACAAAATCACAGTTTATTTCTAGTAATTCGAAGTTGAAATGAACCGCTAATAAAAATAATATTATGAAATAGATACAGTACGGTAACAGCTGACCTGTTATCGTCCTAGCAACGCATGCTACCTAGGCGTGCATGCTCTAATGAACTAAAAATTCAAACCCCTCTAAAAATACTTAAAAATCTGAATATCAAACAATCCTTTCTTAGCGAGTGTTTACATGCTAAAAGGAGTGTCCATGCAAAATTTCAAAATTTTCTCTCAAGTGGTTTGGGCTGGGCGCTGATAGGTCTGTGAGTGAGTGAGTGTGCTCACAAATATATGTATATATATATATATATATATATATATATATATTCTGTGCTGAAATTTCATTTGAAATGGGTCTCCCATGACACAACTTACGCCATGTTATGCTTTTGGAATAAGAAGAAGGAGAAAATGCTGCTTAAGCTAATTGAAAAGTTGCAGAAATATATAGCGAAAATTTCATTACTAAGTGACAAGTGTAGCAGTGGTTTGTACGATTTCGAGCGGGAAACCGCAAGCTTGAAGACGAGCCTCGAACAAGTCCAAATCCTGTTGTAACAGTCGTAGAGCTTGTAGAAAAACTTGTATCTAGACATTCTACAGTCCACCGACATAAACCGACATTACTTATGGGATAACCTGATAACAATCTACCTTGAATGCTTGGAAGACACCATCCTTCACTACCAAAAAACATGAAGCAACTTACTAAATCCGACAAGGGAAACACGACCGTCATAATGGACAGAACAGAATACAACGAAAAAATGACCAACTTATTCAACGACACCAATACATACTTACCCATTCCCAAGGACATTACGAAAATACAAGAACGAAAATTCAACGAACACATTCACAAACTTTTTAACTCTAACGAAATCGACAAATCCACTAAGTCCTTCTTAATTTCCCACAATTCCCTCCCACCGCGAGCCTATGGCCTCCCCAAAATCCACAAACCTGGAAATCCCCTTCGTCCCATCATTGCCAATATAGATTCTCCCTCTTCCAGTCTCAGTAAATTTCTTCTTCCCTCATTACAAATACTTAGCCATAATAATCCCTATGATATAAAAAATTCTTTTGACCTAATTTCTAAATTATCCAACCTAGCCATTCCCCACGGCCACATTTTAGTTTCCATTGATGCCACATCCTTATTCACTAACGTCCCACTAGCCAAAACGCTAGAAATGATCGAAAACCATTGGCCCACCCTCCACCTCCATAGCCCTCTATCCTTTGATCTGTTTATAGAAAGTCTAAAACTTTGTGTTAACAGCGGTTTTTTTAAATATGATGGGAAATTCTATAAACAAATTGAAGGTCTAGCCATGGGCAACTGTCTTGCACCCGATTTATCCTCAATCCTTCTCAACGATCTTCTCAACTCCCTCGTCCCACAGTTTCCCCATGACATCTCATTCATCTGCAAATACGTAGACGATCTTCTGCTGATGATTAACCCAAACAGACTAACAGACATACTTACCTGTTTCAATTCCTTTTACCCTAGGCTTCAATTTACAGTCGAAATAGAACAGGACAGACAGCTCCCATACTTGGACATCTTACTAATTAGACAGACTGACGGTACTATTATTACTGACTGGTACACCAAACCCACGTACTCGGGACGGTTACTTAATTTTCATTCATCCCATCCCTACCACCTCAAGATTAATGTAGCCAGAAATCTCCTCCGCCGAGTCCTCTCCCTATCCCATGCTTCCTTCCACAATAAAAATATTAATATCGCCTCAGATATATTGGCACGCAACCAATTTCCCCCCAACCTCATAAAATCCCTTGTAAAAAAAGCAAAATCCCAATCTCCCAACACTGTCTCTCCCAATTCTTCCCTAACTCCCAGTTACCAAATGTTCCGATCTGTACCATTTACACCTGGACTGACTGATAAACTTACAAAGACAATAAAAAAATCCTACCCTACCCTAAATTTTGGTTTGAAAACTACCAACAAACTCAAAACCCTCTATACCAAACTCAAAGATCCCATCCCTTTTGAACAAACCACCCGATGTGTTTACGAAGTCCCTTGTCAAACCCCTTCCTGTAATGGTGTATACATAGGAGAAACCATAAATGACATTCACTCACGTCTTACACAACATAAACGAACCATCACTAATAAAGAAATAGATAAATCTGCACTTGCAAAACACGCCATTACACAAAAACACACTTTTAACTTCGACGACACGAAAATTCTTGCTACACAACGAAACAAAAAAAGACTACAGATCTCGGAATGTGTACACATAAACTTAAACAAAAACAATATAAACTACAAAACTGACCAACAAGGCATTTCTCCTATGTACGCTAATATTTTCCAAATACTCTCCCGACCTCCCACCTAGATTTTTACCATGCCCCTTGGGTATCCTTCCATTAACACCTTTTTCTCCTTTCCTGTCATAAAATGTCATAAACATGCCTTTTGATCCTTACCGACATGTCATAAACTTGCTTTTGATGATTACCGACATTTCCCCCACCACCTGCTGTTCCCACTTACTTATACCCCAGTAGATTTCTTTTTCTCCTTAGACACTCTACAATGGTTACTTAATTGCCAACCTTGGTCTTCCTCTGCCGCTCGGCATTTCTATTGGTATGTAGTATCTTATTCCTTTGTAAAATCAATTAATGTTACTATTAGCTACTATATTTGTCATTGGTATGTAGCTGCTTATTTCTTTGTAAAATCAATTAACGTTACTAATTACTATTAAAATCAATTATTGTACCTATTCACTTTTTCATTCTAAGAATTTAAGACGATATGTTCTTTCATAAGTTAATTTTATCTATAGCTCTGTTACCTATCACAATCATAATTTTTTTGTTTTTGTATTAATTTTTTCCTTTTTTTGTCATTTTAGCTGACGAAGGCTACCAATGAGTAGCCGAAACGTCCGAAATATAGATTTTTTAAAACAAAATCATATTGAGGTTTATTTAGCCGAATCCCAACCATTCCATCTGCACTTAAAAAACATGAAGTTGCCTTAATTCGATTGTGCATAGGTCACACATGGCTAACACATACAATCTTTTTTTTTCAAAAATTCGCCTGCCAAATAATGGACAACTGAGCGAAATATCTGGTAATTCCATAAGTAATGTCGGTTTTTAATATTCCTCTATTAATATTTTATTGTTTGTTTATGTTCCCTCTTTTCAATTTATTTTGGTTTATTATAGCATTAAATACTCTTCTATTTATGATTTTTTGGTTGCATATATTCTTATTAAATATATATATATATATTCTTTCCTGAAATTTCATTTGTAATGGATCTCCCATGACACCCATTTGAATCCTGCATATGTACAAATAACAGATACAAACAATTAGAAATAATATGTGTTCTGAAACGTGAAATTTTTTAGACGGCACTTCCGGATTGTGTCATGAGGACAACCTCATAAGCGGGTTTCCTCACTACGATGGCAGGTAGGAAAGCGCTAAAAAAATTAAATTAAAAAATCCTATGAAGAGGTGCGAAGGAAGTCGGGAATAATAAACGTAGTAAACCTGTACATTAAAGTATTTTTTTGTTGTTTCTTTTTTACCCTCCGCATATAACGATAATTCCTATATTTGAATTAAAGGTAAGCCACTTTTAAATATCTTAATTACATAAACTTGTACGACAACATATAAAAATCTGATAATTATTTTATTTAGGAACTAAATAATTTTACATTTTATCTTATATTTCAATTGTTGTGTTTTTTTTTCTATTTATTATATATATATTTTTTTAAATTATTATTTATATATGTAACTATTAATAAAGCGTACTTAACTGGCGTAGGATGATAACATATCTATGAACAGCATGTAGCTACAAAGTTACTCGATGCAATTCACCACAAAGTGGTGCATCGTTAAACAAGAAAAAACTATATATATATATATATATATATATATATATCACTCACTCACTGTTGGGCGCTACAGTCCTTGTAGGACCTGGGCCTCTGCCACCATCCTGCTCCACTCCACGCGGTTTGCTGCTAGGTTCCTCCAATTTCGGATCCCTAGCGTCCGCAAGTCCTCCTCCAGGTCATCAAGCCACCTCCGCCTTGGTTGGCCTCTCTTTCTTTTGCCCCCAGGTGCACCATTCAGCATCAATTTAGGTAGCCTACAGGGTTCCATTCTCTCCAAGTGCCCTAACCACCGTAGCCTACCTTTCTTGATGACATAGAGGATGTCAGGCTCGCCATACATTTCTATAAGTTCGGCATTGCTTCTGACCCTCCACCTGTGCTGCTCTCTTACGGCTCCATATATATATATATATATATATATATATATATATATATATATATATATATATATATAAATCACTTGTCTGTCTGTTTGTTTCTTATACAAATCCACACCGTTTGACCGATTTTTACCAAACTTGGAATACTGGTAGGTCTTGATAGGGGAAGTCTCGTAGGCTAAGTCAAAAACGTCTACCAGCTGGATGTTTGTTCCTTATAGAAATCCACATCCTGCGTCCGATTTTGACCAAACTTGGCACAACGTTTACCAGCTGTCTGTCTGTGTGTTTGTTCCTTTTACAGATCCAAACCGTTCGACCGATTTGCGTTATTAGATTTTAATATTTATTATTTGGTTTCTAATTTTTTTTTTTTTTTTTTTTTTTTATAGATGCAGAAAGTAGGTGTAGCATAGCACGACGGGTAACAGCTAGTTAAGAAATAAATATCTTAAACCAAAAGTCCTTTGGAATTTCGCTTTCACTCAAGCTATTTACATTTTAATCATTAGCCATTTCACTTTTGCGAATCACTGATTGATACAAATGAAGCCTCCTGATTCGTGATGTGTATTGATTGCCTTGAAGGACAGGCTAGCGGTAGAGATGAAGCAGATTCATCAATTCGACTCTTCATTTTATGAATGTATGTGTGTGTGTGTGTTAAGAACGATGCCAGAATTCGAGGTCACGGGGTTCCTGCCAGTGACAATCGTCCCAACACACCTCCTGTCCTACATACCTCTATGGGATGGCAGTCAGACAATTATCCTATTGTTTCCATTTTATTTAATTGTATATTTCATTTTTTAACTTTTTCCTAAGGAATGCTTCCTAAACTAATCAAAAATTATATCCAAGAGTGTATGTACAGGGTTTAAGGAGGAAGAACGTCTAAGGTTACCATCGTCCTATGTCCAAGAGTATATCCAAGAGTGTATGTACTGGGTTTAAGGACGAAGAACCTCTAAGGTTACCATCGTCCTATGTCTAAGAGTGTATCCAAGAGTGTATGTACAGGGTTTAAGGACGAAGAACCTCTAAGGTTACCATCGTCCTATGTCCAAGAGTATATCCAAGAGTGTTTGTACAGGGTTTAAGGACGAAGAACCTCTAAGGTTACCATCGTCCTATGTCGATGCGTGTATCCAAGAGTGTATGTACTGGGTTTAAGGACGAAGGACCTCTAAGGTTACCATCGTCCTATGTCCAAGAGTGTATCCAAGAGTGTATGTACTGGGTTTAAGGACGAAGAACCTCTAAGGTTACCATCGTCCTATGTCTAAGAGTGTATCCAAGAGTGTATGTACAGGGTTTAAGGACGAAGAACCTCTAAGGTTACCATCGTCCTATGTCCAAGAGTATATCCAAGAGTGTTTGTACAGGGTTTAAGGACGAAGAACCTCTAAGGTTACCATCGTCCTATGTCGATGCGTGTATCCAAGAGTGTATGTACTGGGTTTAAGGACGAAGAACCTCTAAGGTTACCATCGTCCTATGTCGATGCGTGTATCCAAGAGTGTATGTACAGGGTTTGAGGAGGAAGAACCTCTAAGGTTACCATCGTCCTATGTCCAAGAGTGTATCCAAGAGTGTATGTACTGGGTTTAAGGACGAGGAACCTCTAAGGTTACCATCGTCCTATGTCCAAGAGTGTATGTACAGGGTTTAAGGACGAAGAATCTCTAAGGTTACCATCGTCCTATGTCCAAGAGTGTATCCAAGAGTGTATGTACTGGGTTTAAGGACGAAGAACCTCTAAGGTTACCATCGTCCTATGTCGATGAGTGTATCCAAGAGTGTATGTACAGGGTTTAAGGACGAAGAACCTCTAAGGTTACCATCATCCTGTGAAGTGTTCTACAATGAAAATTATTTATCTACTATAAAGACATTATTGGAGTGAATTGCACTACATATATTGTCGGGAGTGTTCTTAAATTGTAATTTTATATCATGTTCAAAAAGTTTTTATATTCGTTCTGAAACTAATATTATTTATATAATTGTTTTACTTAGATAATGCTAAAATAATAATTATGGTGATATGAGCTTGGTCCGTTACGGCATATTATTTAAATCTATATGTAATCAATGCATCTGAGTCCAAGGTTTAGAATATATACAGAAATCATTTATTTATTTACTTTTCTTCTTTTATTTTATGTTGTTGTTATTTTGTATTTATTTTTTTTTATTATTTTTTTTATTATTACTTTTATTTTTACTTTTATTTATTTATTATTTTTTTCCCAAGGCTATATTTCTGTATATAATTCTGATTTTTTGAGAAAATTTAGAACTTTGTCCACCATGGAGGGGTTCTCTACAAGTGCTTCAGAGATATCTTATAACCTGCAAGAGATCTTCGTATAATCTGTAAGAGTGTTAGTGTGGCGGCACAGTTTTTAAATGTGCCAAAAATTCGATTTCTAAACTAAACTCCTGATACATTTAAAAATTAAAACCCTTGTTTTTTTTTAATCTTTATTAAAAGAGATTAAAACGTAAAAAAAAAAATGAACATTTTACTTTAAAGTAGATTTCCTCAAAATTATGTTTTTCAAATCGGGTGATACGCCTTCAATTTTCACCCGATCAACTTCAAACTTTAACTGTAGCTTCTTAATGATATTTGCTAGGATTTAAGATTTTTTCTCATTCATTAAATTATAACAATTTTATGACGGATTTTTTAAAAGAAAATGAAGAATTACTCTCCATTTTTGAAATAATTAATATTTCTTCAAAATCCTACATACTTTACTAGATTTTAGCTTCTTCTTTCAAAATAATTTTACTTTTTTATTTTAGATAAAAAATTGCCGCCCGCGCTCGTGAAAAAAGA
>OX328129.1:8785003-9010003 GCA_946811695.1 Gonocerus acuteangulatus | reverse complement strand
CTCTTTTGAAATTAGGTATTTAAAGTAGTGTGTAATTTTGTCAAACTTCCATTATTCAGACTTTGGGTTTAAATTAATGGGAATAATTTTGAAACTGGGGAAAAAGTATGGTGTTCCTAGATTCTGTAGCTAATATAGTGTGAGAATCACAAACTAAATAATAGAAATGAGCGCATTCGACATTTTCCCCCGCTCTGGCACCACTGTGCGCCGTGTGTGCAATCGGTATCAAATAAGTTAACTGCTTGTTTTGCTGCTAAATTCGCTTTATCGCCACCTCTTATACCACTGTGGCTAGGTATCCAGCACATAGTAATATGTCGGTTTCTTTTGTAATTTCTTACCTTTAACATATTATATACCACTTAAACCTAAAATACATAAGAAGAACATTTTTCTAAGCTGCTACAGGAATTGTGTATAAAGAAAAGTTCTTGTTTAACTTCACTCCGTCTGAGAACTTTTCAATCTCGGGGTGTAGATATTGGATGGAAGTTCTGAAGCACGTTCCCCGTTGTTTGCTGTGTTCATGCCATGCGAAAGGGAGGAAGAAGAAAGAAAAAAAGAGAAAAACTTGGAACCGATAAAGCAAACCCTTCATGCTTTCAAGATATTCTTCAAATTTTATCTACAATATTTTTTTTACTAAAATAAAATTCGGGCATTACTTCTTATCTAGTTTTCTATACGGTGGTTTTAGTTATAAACCAGGTCGCTGCTGGAAAAATAAAGTTCCTTTAAGTGATCCAGTCAGTTCTTTTGCGGTCAGAACTGCACGTGTCCATTAACAAGTATTTAACCCTTGGTGTGTATCAAGTGTCTGAAACACACGTGGGAAACTTCGGTTAAGTATGTTGGCAGAAGTGAGCATCCAAACTCACTGCTGCAATTGAGTTTTCTATATTACTGTAATCGATATGGGTTTTTTTTTTGGGGGGGGGAGGGTGCTTTGACTGCCAGGGTCATTAGCACCTGTAATTGATATTTTTAGACTTTTCAATTACAATAAAAAAAAAAAATTAAATTCATAATACACATACCACTTGAATTACATTGTAATTCAAATTTACTCAACACTTTTTCCAAATAATTACTTAATTCAAATACTTCAGTTATATTTAAATGAAATACAGTTAATCTAAATTGAATTATTTTTTCAATTCCTGGAATTGATATTTTCAGACTTTTCAAATACAATGAAAAAATGTAATTCATAATTCAAATATGATTTGAATTACATTTTAATTCAAATGTACACAACGCTGATCAAGGGCAGCTAGAAAGCGAAACGACGAATATATGTACAAATCTGAACCACTGTTCTAGCTTAAGTATGCTTTAGCGATGACTAAACTAGAAAAAAAAAAAACGTTACAATTATGTGTCCGCTGGGTGTTCGCGCATGCTCAGTGGCGCTCGTGCATGCGTTGTGGCGATCGCGCATAGGCAGTGGCGTTCGCGCATGCGCAGTGACCACGTACAAAAAAAAAAGACTAAGTTATACAGTACATTACATAGGTTTGTCTGGTGGACCTAAAGCATATTTATGTTCCTGAATTTGAGCAGGCCCTATTTTTTCGCGGCTTTGAGTTCTGAAAGGTAAAACTATCTCCAGTCGACACATCCGAATTGCGTCATTGGGTCGAAAGCGTATTTCTTCTCTATGGATGGAGATAAAGAACGCGCTAAAAAGATGATCGGGTTTTTTGAATCAGTTCCAACCCGCGAACGACTCCCAAACCCCGCCATGAAAGCCCAAGACGAAACGCCGCCATATTGTAAGTGTGCCAGTACTGCTAGTACTTGAGAGATATTATTGGACTATGACAGTTATCCTTTCACTGTTGGTATGCAAATCGTCGGGTCCTAGAGTGCTGGTACTGTATCCGATCGTCGGCATCGATTCTATCCGATCAGGGGAGAACGTTATTGTGAATGGTCAGTCACCTTTACGCTCCTGATCATCTAGGACCTAACCCAAAAATAATTTTTGATAAGGTAGATAGAGTCGAGGTTCGGCCGTGTGGTATCTAAACTAATTCTTTTCTTTTTATGCATCGATATATATATATATATATATATATATATATATATATATATATATATATATATATATATAGATGCCATGAATCCGTATTATTATTGCCACTGTATCTGCTTAAAATTTAGACAGAGTTAATACTTAGCCAACAATTGATTCCACTGAGAGAGAAGTAAATCCAAAGAACGGGACGAACGATGGACGAGCAGAACTAAAAGAAGACATTTACACAATTACATACCCACAATGCTCAACAGACAAAAATAAACAATTAACAACAATGGGGTCTCCCCATGGTCTAGTGGCTAGCGCCTTAGATTCATAAGCGGGAGATGGTGGGTTCGATGGGGGGCCGATGATCTCCATCGGTGGCAGGAATTTTCTCACCACACGGCTCGTTGGAAAAAAAAAGAAAAAAAACACATGGGTCGACGAAAACGTATTTACATAAATTCAAACTTATAACCAGAGTAGGGCATTATTCAATAATTTTGTTATACAATAATCATATAAATACATTTGAATAAGAATATATTATAATTAATTATATAAATTAAATAAAAATAAAAACAATTAATTTGTTTTTTAAGAGAAACAAATCTTGCAGGAAATGCGGCGGTATTTTGTATACGTACCTGTATATGAGGAACCATTAGTGTGAAATTTCCAAGAAAAAGTAAAGGGAGTTGAAGAAATTTTGTGTTTTCTCCGTGTCGGATTGTACTTTCTAATCAGCACACTTAATGTAAGAATGAGCCGGACATATTGCCTCCAAATGACACGAAAACCGCGCCGAATGGAATAATGACATGTCATTACCACGTGGGTACCATCTGTCAACTCCATTAGTAGAAGATTGGGAGGACTCAATGACTTTCATCATGGTTTTGACCATTGGTTTTATACTGTGTGGGGAAAAACATAATCATGTTTATAAATAATGCACTAATATTTCTAAAGTGCCAAAACTCAAAAATAGGTGTTTTTCAGTTATGACTATGAAAAACATGGTAAATATCTCTTTATAAACCATGAAAACTGTATGTAATTCTTCCTGTCTTAATACTATTCCCCATGCATTGGAAGGAGTGACATTGTGTAAGTCGAAGGAGGTAAGAAACGATGAGAGACGTACCCAGCATTTTAAGCCTCCAACAATCTCTCACCTATCCATCCTCCCGCCGACACAAAGGCGCGGATGTCCCCGCAAGCCACCGCACATACGCCTCCTCTCGTATGTCGCAAGCTTGCGGACACATCCCCGGGAAAGGAATACCTATTTCTCTAGCTTCAACTCCGAGACAGTCAGGCACCCGAAACCTGGTCAAACTGACCCAGAGTTTCTAACACACGCCACTACGTCTGAAACCTGCGAAGCCTGAAGGGCCCTCGGCCACCACCACCCGTAGTACCATTTTAGGACTTAGTCCATGTGGTCTTGAATGGTCACAGACCCGGAGAACGTTCTCTCCTACGGTTCCCCTATCCATAGGGTACCAGGGGGGACTAACCCTGGCTCCCCATAGAGAGGGAGGGATCCGTACCCTCAATTGGCAGGAGTGACACATTTTCAATTGAGTTTTATTTTTAATTGTTTCACTATAGAAATACTAGTGCAATATATTCAGTACTAGCTGGATACTCGTGCTTCGCCAAGTAGTTATTTTATTGCGTTAAATAATGTATCATCAAAATTAACGCTACTACATAATTTTGTGCAGTTTAATATTGCACGGTTCCCGTCATAAAATATGTTACTCATCAATTGATAATTAATCAAAGCATAATGTTTCTTGAAACTGAGGGGGTACGGACCAGTGTCAACAAACAGATAAGCTGTTATCTATAGGTTACCATTAACAGGAGTTTATTCAGTACAGGTTAAAATTCTATGTCAATTATAAATGTACATTAAAATTTAAAACTTTATGTTTCGAAGAAACACGTATTATGTTTGCGAGCATTACCAAGAAGTGTTCTGTCAGGGGATGCTGATGTGTAAGGAGGCTGTGAAGGGGTTCGGGATATTATTACCTCGGATGGACCATCACCGGGTAAAGCGTCAACTCTAAAAGGGACAAAATCACAGTTTATTTCTAGTAATTCAAGGTCTGCCATCATTGAACCTCAATTAAAAATAATATTATGAAATAGGTGAAATATAGTGACAGCTGACCTGTTATCGTCCTAGCAACGCATGCTGCCTAGGCAAGCAAACTCTCTTAGAAACCAACTAAAAATTCAAACCCCTCTAAAAATACTTAAAAATTTGAATATCAACAAAGAAACCTTTCTTAGCGAGAGTTTACATCCTAAAGGGAATGTTCATGCAAAATATCAAATTTTTCTGTCAAGTGGTTTGGGCTGGGCGATGACAGGTCAGTGAGTGAGTGAGTGGTTTGGGCTGGGCGATGACAGGTCAGTGAGTGAGTGAGTGGTTTGGGCTGGGCGATGATAGGTCAGTGAGTGAGTGAGTGGTTTGGGCTGGGCGATGATAGGTCAGTGAGTGAGTGAGTGGTTTGGGCTGGGCGATGATAGGTCAGTGAGTGAGTGAGTGGTTTGGGCTGGGCGATGATAGGTCAGTGAGTGAGTGAGTGGTTTGGGCTGGGCGATGACAGGTCAGTGAGTGAGTGAGTGGTTTGGGCTGGGCGATGACAGGTCAGTGAGTGAGTGAGTGGTTTGGGCTGGGCGATGATAGGTCAGTGAGTGAGTGAATGGTTTGGGCTGGGCGATGATAGGTCAGTGAGTGAGTGAGTGGTTTGGGCTGGGCGATGACAGGTCAGTGAGTGAGTGAGTGGTTTGGGCTGGGCGATGATAGGTCAGTGAGTGAGTGAGTGGTTTGGGCTGGGCGATGACAGGTCAGTGAGTGAGTGAGTGGTTTGGGCTGGGCGATGACAGGTCAGTGAGTGAGTGAGTGGTTTGGGCTGGGCGATGACAGGTCAGTGAGTGAGTGAGTGGTTTGGGCTGGGCGATGATAGGTCAGTGAGTGAGTGAGTGGTTTGGGCTGGGCGATGACAGGTCTGTGAGTGAGTGAGTGAGTGGTTTGGGCTGAGCGATGACAGGTCAGTGAGTGAGTGAGTGAGTGGTTTGGGCTGGGCGATGATAGGTCAGTGAGTGAGTGAGTGAGTGGTTTGGGCTGAGCGATGACAGGTCAGTGAGTGAGTGGTTTGGGCTGGGCGATGACAGGTCAGTGAGTGAGTGATTGAGTGGTTTGGGCTGGGCGATGACAGGTCAGTGAGTGAGTGAGTGAGTGGTTTGGGCTGAGCGATGACAGGTCAGTGAGTGAGTGAGTGAGTGGTTTGGGCTGGGCGATGACAGGTCAGTGAGTGAGTGAGTGAGTGGTTTGGGCTGGGCGATGACAGGTCAGTGAGTGAGTGAGTGAGTGAGTGGTTTGGGCTGGGCGATGACAGGTCTGTGAGTGAGTGAGTGAGTGGTTTGGGCTGGGCGATGACAGGTCTGTGAGTGAGTGAGTGAGTGGTTTGGGCTGAGCGATGACAGGTCAGTGAGTGAGTGAGTGAGTGGTTTGGGCTGGGCGATGACAGGTCAGTGAGTGAGTGAGTGAGTGGTTTGGGCTGGGCGATGACAGGTCAGTGAGTGAGTGAGTGAGTGGTTTGGGCTGGGCGATGACAGGTCAGTGAGTGAGTGAGTGAGTGAGTGAGTGTCACATGAAAAATATATAGTAGTACTACCTTCATTGATAAATAACCCACAAGTACTATAAATACCCCACATAAATCCAAAACTTCTGAAGTCAGGGGCAGCAGAAAAAGTAATTTTAGACCACGGTCTTATTCGGCACACAAACAGCTGTTTTTCTAATATTCCATAGCCTTTTCCCTCTTCCTTCATTGGGAGCTTATAAGGCCAAACGAATAAGGCAATGCGAAAGTGCCCCCCATTAGAATTTTACACAAAAATAAGTATGATTACTTTGTATATAATCAATAGCCGCTGTTATAAGCAGGTAATTAAAAATGTATTAATTTGATTACAGTCCATCAGATAACTGAAGGCCATTATATTACCTTCACCTTGGATTAAGTCATCATCAAAAATAGTCATTATTTAATTTCTGCTTTTACCAATGCATCATGGAAGAGCAGTTTTCTAGTCCCATTTAGTTAAGTTTCCTCCTATTTATTAAGTTTGTGTTGTGATATCTCCTCAGTTCTAAATCTCTGCTCATGGAAAGTTCGCTGGAAGAGATATATTCCGAATCCCTACCTTCAGATCATGAGTCTATTAGGCTTTCGCGTTTTACAATTTATCACAGTGCTCCGGATCTGCCAGACGCGATGGCAGAACAAGCCAGCCTCTTTGCGAGGAATCATCACAATCTTCCAGAGCAACAGGTGGGTACATTTTTTTCAAAGTATTGACAGGTAAGTTTTTTAATTATTTATTATAATTTGAATGACATTTTTTACTTATTTTATACTATACAAAAGAGAGAAATTATTTTCTTGCCCTGCAAAATTTAAAATAGCCGCTGTTGCTCATCTGTAATTGTAATTAACCAATTTATTTAAACAGCCATTCTCGCCAAAATACAAATTAAATTTTCCGCCAGTTATTACACCAAAAATTTCCGGGATTTTTTTTTCGGTCACTTGACTGATGGCGTTACACTTCCACCCTTGACAAAATATTTGGAGACATACAAGCGTGGCTTATATTTATTAATGAGTTGTTATTTCCTGAGGAAAGGAATATATTTCGTGCAATACAAGTACATTTGGGTCAGTTACGACTACCTCGTTGAATACAAACAGGCTACAGGCATTCCACATATTGACAGCCAGACTTGGGAAGATAACACCCATCTGTCATGGCTACCTTCCCTAAGGTTTCAGACATAAACCAAGATAACTGTCAGAGATAATCAGCTGATCGCTCACGTGCACTGCTGAGTTGAGTTGACAATTGGTAACCCGCTTGCCAAATATCTTGTCAATTTTTCAAAGAAATCTTACAAATTAATAGATATTTTTTTTATTTTTTATTTGATTTGCTTAAAGAGCTCCACAAAAAGTGTGATCTGCTCAAAGAAAATTAATTATAAAAATAATAAGGAAATACTTTTAAATTAAATTCATAAATAACATTAATTTGTCATTTCCACAAAAATATCAATTTTCCTATAAAAAGAGGTAAGTAAAAGGAGAAAACATAGTATGTTGTGCGTAAAAAGAACTTTTCGCGGGGAAGTCCAAGATGCCGGTTGATGTGCCTAAAGGCGCCTAGAATCTCACTTATTTTTATTCGGAATTTTAAATATGTAATCACACTATCAATAAAATTTCTACTTTCAATAAGTCAATACCGTCTGAATTCACGAATTCTTAAAATTAATAAAGTCTTCTTCTTCTTTCCCTTCCCCCATGTGCCTTTCAGCGTGGGGGAGCCTCTAGCCATTGGACCCATCCATCTCGGTTCCTAGCGAGCGCCTTCATGCCTGGTAATGTTTTTCCTCGGGCCTGTCCAAGTCTGGATATGTAGTCATCATATGACAGGCGAGGTCGTCCTCTTGGTCTTTTCCCAGTTGGCCTTGACTCCATGATGCTTCTGGGTCCCCGGTCTCCCTCCATTCTACATGGCCGAACCACTTCAGCTGCCGTTTCTCAAGGGTACTCTTCAGAGGTGTGATTTTCAGGTCCTCTCTTATTCTTTCATTTCGTATGCAGTCCCTTCTAGTTTTGCCGACTACTCTCCTGAGATACCTCATTTCGGTTGCCGTGATTCTGCTCATTTGCCTGTCCTGAGATATCCAGCTTTCACTTCCATAGAGCAGGGTTGGGAGATAGACTGCTTTGAACACATTAGTTTTACATCCCGTCCAACCTCTCTCTTTCCGACTATAGAGTTGCAGATTTGGTAATATATTTGGTTGGCCTTCTTAATTCTATTAGATATCTCACTATTGATAGTGCCATTCCTGTTTATTACCGTCCCCAAATATGTGCACTCTTCTACAACCTCTAAAGTTTCTCCATTACAGGCAATGTTCACATCTTGTTCCTCTCTGCCTAGGTAAAGTATCTTGCTCTTGGTAGCGTTTATTATCATGCCTTTTCTTTCCAATTCCGCCTGCCATTCAATAATTGCCTGCTGTAGTTTATGTTGGGTGTCTGCGATCAGAACTATGTCATCTGCATACAATAGTGCTTGGGCTTGGATTGGTCTCATATTCCAATAGCCAAGAATAGTTCTTCCGGTCCTCCTTTTGCAGATTTTGTGGATTTCATCAATAAAATTAATGAATAGCAGGGGACTAAGGCTATCACCTTACTTCACACCTTGTGCCATTGGAAAGTGTTCTGATTCAGAACCATTGATCCTCACTACACCCTTGGGATCCCAATTAATAAAGTCAATAAACGCATTCTCTAATTCCGTTCGATCCATAAATATTTTGTTTGTAATTAGTGATTCAGACGTCTAAAAACGTTAGTCAGTTGAAGAGAGGTCCGGAGAGTAGGGCGGATGCGGCTAGAAAATGGTAATTTTTGTTTCGCCAAAAAGTGCAGCACAAACTTCATAGGGCTGCTTTTTTGGCGGTCGTTTAACGCATATGGAACCCAAGTTTCAAGCTTTTTCACTTTCCTAATCCCCTTGAGGTGGTCATGGACGGTCGATTTGCTAACTTTAAGTTGTTCCAGAACAGTTATTCTGGGATTTTCTTCCTCCGATGATCGCAGAACATCATCATCAAGAGAGGAAGGCCTTCCGCGACCTTCTACATCTTCAGTGCTGAAGTCTCCACCCAGAAACCACCTTTGAACAGTTCACTCATTAACACTACTCTCGCCCCAGACTTGGTTTAAGTTTCTAGCCAGTTCTAGCTAGTTTAAACTAGTAAAAGAAATTCATGATGTGACATCGTAGGAAAGATTGAATTATTTCCAAGTAGCGAAATGCTACAGGGGTAAACAAAAATTGTCGTTCAGAAAAGGATTAGTAAGTGTTGACATTCCTACAAATGAATGATCCAGTAAACGTAAACAGATTATTATATATAGGATTTTTTAAAAGAAAACATAAAATCCTGCATTATTTTCCGGATAACCCAACATTAGTGATTTACATAACGTTCACCAAGCACATATCACAAACATACTCAAAGAGATCGCGAAAATTGTTAAGCCTTTTCACTATACACAAGTTACAGACCAACTCCATCTTTTACTATTTTTGAGAAGATATGGTCGACCGTTCGGAAGTAGGAAGCGTTGATCGTCGGGGTTTCGGTCAGTGTTCTTATTCAATAAAACACATTTTATTTGCTAAAATGTATATTTATTGCCGCCAACGTTTCGGCTTGCTATACAAGCCATCTTCAGGGCTGTAAAAACATATATGGTATAACAATGATAAGGACAAAAAAAAAAGGCTAGAAACATTAACATAAATATGAGTACCTATATGTTTGAAAACATAAATATTAATATATATATATATGTATATATATAATACATGTATATTTATTTATATTGCTATTATTTTACTATATATATATATACATATATATATATATATATATATATATATATATATATATATATATATATATATATGTATATATATATATATACATATATATATATATATAAACACATATATATATATATATACACATATATATATATTTATATTTATATTTTCAACCATATAGGTACTCATATTTATGTTAATGTTTCTAGCCTTTTTTTTTTTTTTTTTTTTTGTCCTTACCATTGTTATACCATTTATGTTTTTACAGCCCTGAAGATGGCTTGTATAGCAAGCCGAAACGTTGGCGGCAATAAATATACATTTTAACCATAAAATGTGTTTTATTGAATAAGAACACTGACCGAAACCCCGACGATCAACGCTTCCTCCTTTTACTATCTTTGCACCTCTGTTCGTCATCAGAATTATCATCAAGTTTAAAAACTGTCCCAACTCGGAAAGTAGCATAAAACTTCATTTCCAAGTTCTTTCTTACTTATAAAAAAAAAAAAAAAAAAACTTAGTACGCCTAAGTCCAAAGGTTGTCTGCAAGTTCTGGAAAGTTTGTAGGTTCTTTTGATTACCTTATAACTAGGGAGGGAAATTCGGTTTTCTCCTTCAAGTTATCAGCTATTAATGCTGAGCACCGGTGTGACTGATTAAAACGTGTCATGAAAGTAAAATAGTTTAATGCATGCAGCATCAAGGTTTATAATATAGCCAAACTCGCAGGAACTACGTCATCTTAGCGTGTTTAGTTTATCAAACATACATGGGCTTATATAGGAAATAATTTCGGGGGGGTGAGACCATTTCCGGGGTATGTAATACTAACAATCTAGAACTTGGAACAGTTTTAGCCAAAGAAAATGCTATTATACCCAAAATAGAATACCTATATTTAATAAACTAAATGATCTTATTTAATTTATTTTTAAGGGGTTTGTGACACATTTTTACCGATCAAATCAAACCTCGGAGGGCTGCAGCCCCCTCAGGCCCCCTATATATGAATATAAGTATTCGATGATTTTAATTACTATATATATATATATATATATATATATATATATATATATATATATACTATCTGTTACCCAGCGTGCCATGCTACACCTACTTTTTGCCTATGACTCTCCCCGTATCAAGATCTACTTGTATACCCAAGTTAGGTCAAAATCGGTCCAACGGTGTGATTTTGTTTATATCTGTCAAGTAATTAATAAAGCAGCGGACAGAGGCCAGCACCACAGCCTGCGAGTAGATAGCTCTTATCAAAGAAAGGCCAGCACTCCTTAGTTAGACAGTGACTGTTGATATAAAATTGAAATAAACTGCATTACATGATTATATAATGATGCAAAGTCATCAATGATTTCGAGTTATTCTAATTATCCAATCAAGAAACCATCAAGAAATAAAGTTGAGACATTATTCAAAATGGCTGTCGATTCAAAATGGCCGTCGGAATCTGAATGGTTCAGTGTAGCCAATTTTTCTTGAACAAAATGTTTGACCTTTTGATCAAATTTTAAAATTTGACTATTTTGACCTAGCCTAGTAGATTTCCTGTATCAAAACCTACCTGTGTGCCAAGTTATGATATATGTATATATATATATATATATATATCATTACAGGTTATATTGATGATGACCTTTGACAACGAGCTTTCCTGCTAAAGAGGGGGGTATACCCCCCTTCTACAGAGGCAGACCGCTATAATAAGCTTTGTCCGGTAGGCTGACCACAGAATATTCCCCGTGGGAAATCATCTGCATATTCCCTTTATATCCCCTTTATGTATTACAGGGGAATTCTCTCTTTATCCTCGGGGAATATTAAATGGAAGGAATTAGAGGATTATTGCTTTCAGGGAATAAACCATTTGGTATTTTTAATCTCCGAGCAATAATTTCGGGGGTTTCAGTGTATCGTAAATGTTTTCCTTTGACTTCAATTGTGTAAAAAAAAAATCCAGCTTAGTTATGCAGCCCCTGCGTGACTTACTTTTTAAATTGGATGGACTAGAGTGTTGAAGGTACTTTACTACCAGCAACAACCAATAGAATTGCCCACAGGACTAGGCCTATAGAAAAGCTAATGAGTTATGCGCGTGCGCTGAATCACTACAGATACTTCACATGTAACTGGATGTGGTCATCGTAAAGAGACCCATTAAATATTCTCATAGCTAAGAGATCTTCATAAACGAAGGCCGAGTATAGAAATATGAATTGTTGGAAGACTATAAGAATATCGTGGAATTCTAGGGGTTTCCTGAAGGACATGATCCCGGGTAAACACACCCCGGGGTTTATAACTGCCATAACCCTTCAAGAAAGGTTATATATACCTACCTCGGGTTATAAAGATTCCAACAGGTTGGTATATCATAATTCTTTAATGGGTCTTTCTTTGGAGGACTTCGTTTTGAATCAAGATGGCATGTGCACAGATATTAGATAAATTTCTGGAAGGTTCTCCGCCTCAAGTTTCGGCTGTACGTTTTTTATATTTATTACACTTTACCCTGAAGGGACATCAAAAGGGTGTAAAACATGTAGGGAGAATATAATGCCGGTGAATCTGTATGGTGCGTTTTTTTGTTTTTTTTCCGCATAAATATGCTTTAACTGAAGAAAAAAAACGTTACAAAAACTTAAACGTTACTGGTGTTCGCGCATGCGAGGTTGCCACGTACGAACATAAATATGCTTTAGCGATGGATGGATAGATTGGGTGTTTAAGGGCAGAAAACATCTAGGTCCTCACCGCCCTGAAGTGTAATATTAGAGAGTCGTGTATATGTCCTGAAAGGGTTAGTAATTTGTGTTTAGGACAGTGCTTGAAAATGAACTGTTATTTTGATAACTTGTATTCAATTTATACTATATATTACTTACTAGGTAATAGAACTATTTGTACTAAAAGTAGTACTAATATACACTACAGCACTATCAATACAAATAATAGACTACATAACAAATAATAGACTACATAACAAATAATAGACTACATAACCATATTAATATTTACTTATTTATTTCCCCCCCCCCTCTTGTATAGTTTTTTTATTTATTTATTTTTTATATTTTTTATTTTATTTATTTTTTTTTATTTATTTATTTATTTTTGTTTATTTTTTTTCCTTTATGTATAATTTTATTTGTTATCTTTTTTAATACATATATTTTTTTGATGTATATTTTTTTTTCCTCTTTTTGTAATTTTTTATATATCAATTTTTTTTTTTTTTTTACTAATACACTAACTAACTAATACAAACTAAGTAACTAATAAAAACTAAACATAACTAATACACCTATTTGTACTAAAAATAATGCTACTGTGAGCAATATTAATACTAAAACTATACTACATAACAAAATTTACAATAATGCCAATTGTAAATTAAACTAGCACACGTATATACACATACGCCCACGTTCATACAATCGTACACCCACATAAATACATACATACGTACACGCTTTAGCGATGATTAAACTGTATGAAAACGTTACAAAAACCTTACAAAAAAAGGTCCGCTGGCGTTCGCGTATGCGCGGTAGCCATATACGAAAAAGAAGACTATATGTTATACAGTACATTTTTTACCTAGATTCGCCGGTATTAGATTTTTCGAAATTCTTGGATAAATATCATATTATTGATTTTTCGGGTGGAGTAAAAGCAGATGTTCCTGAATTTGAGCAGAAGGCTCTAAACTAATTTTTTTTTTTTTTTTACCTTCCACCCGTAACGAGAATTTCTGTATTGGAGTAAAGAGCCAGCAAAATATTAACGATAAAAATTAACGGTTCCGTCCAATGAAATACAAAACCTTATTACTAGTTAATTGTGAATGCAGATGTAAATGGCCGATTAGCAAGGAGTTAATGGGATAGGTAATAAGAAAAATTTTAGAGAAGCGAATTTAATTTCAAAGCTCTGGTCTACAATAACCCCCCCCCCCCCCATTCACCTTCCTATTTGCAGTACGACTTGGCAGGACTACTAGTTGGATAGTCGACTCCTCACGCTCCGACTTGATATCCAACTAGCGATCCAACTTTAGTTCTAGTCTGTTTTCAGGACTGTGTACGTCGCTCACGAGCAAAAAATGTATCGAGTGCGGACCGAAGTTGTCCGTAGGACTAGCATTGACTGAGCTAAGTTGGACGACTTTGATCCGACTCACCCACTTGCACTCCAACACTTTCGCCAGTCGGATGTCGGACCTTCGAGTCGTCCTTCTAAATGTTCCAACTAGACTTGTACCAATCCAACAAGCCCATTCACGATTCGACTTGTGATCCAACGTCGGAAGTTATATAAGTATATTTGCGTGTTTAATGTACTTTATTGTAACACTACAAGGTCTAGGCGCACGGTAGTGCGCCAGGCCAAGTTCCGGCCTAAGCATACTGTGTGTATATTACAGGAGGTCTTAGAGCCGATTTTTACTCTCTCATAACTTTCAACCAGGTGAAGATAAAGTTATGAAATTTTACACAGGTATTATACTACTAGATGTGAGTAAAACTCGCAGTGTGAGTGAAATTTTCACAATTCTACATCGAATAGTTTCTGAGATATAAGCGATCGAAAATCGGGATTTATAGGACTCACTCACACTTCAATTGACCTTAAAAAACAACAATAAAAATACTTATATCGAGTTACTAAAATATCACTTTCCTCAACCAGGTATATTCTTAAACTTGGCAATGTTTAGTTTTCTCTCTAAAGATAATTTCGGCACAAATAAAACATTGCCAAGTTTAAGAATTTACCTGGTTGAGGAAAGTGATATTTTAGTAACTGGATATAAGTATTTTTATTGTTGTTTTTAAAGGTTAGTTGAAGTGTCTTTACTGTTCTTAGTAAGTAACTAATAGGTCTTCCAAGTAATGAACTTGGACATTTCTTTCTTGTATCATCTCTTGTATTGGCAAGTATTTTTGGTTGAAAATATGGTACACTTAATACACCAACTCATTCTACTTTTTTGGAGTGTAGGATGGTAAGGCGTTTTTTTGGGTGTTTTAGGAGGAGATATTTCTCGCTTTTTGGGGAGGGGAGTGTTTCTTTGGGGGGGGGGGGGAGGACTTGGCGTCTATTTCACATTTATGTTTTTTTGGGGGTTAACATTATGTTTAGATTTTGATTTGCATTATTTAGTGTTGCTATAAAAACCAAGGCCTCCTGGAAGATCTCGTATAGAAATACAAATATTTCATCTTACTTCAGCCGATTTTCATTGATAGAAGATCATAACCAGAATTGAGAGAAATAACCATCCGTATAAAAATGAGATAAAACAGGGCATTTTATGAGCTCGAGAGCCGTGTGGCGAGAGAAAATTTAATAACTCCACCCTAAGAACTCAGATGCCCCCCCCCCCTGAAGAGCAATTTGAATTTATTATAGAGATATTAGACGTCTCATAAAATTCGAAGAATTGCTGTCGTCAAATAGTGCTGGACATTTTCTGTGGAATTGTACCAAGATTAAAATTTATAATGATTAAAGTGAAGTTCTCAATAAAATATGGCAACTGCTTTTCTCATTAGGAATTTTATGAGATTTTTTCTTAGTTCATGGAGATAAAAATAAGAAACAATTTAAATATTCGTCAAGAAACTTTTTTAATTATAATGCTTTTGATATTCAATTAAGTTATGGAGATAACTTCTACGCTATAAGGGAAGGGGTAGCTTCCAAAACTTCTTAATCTATCAAATATTTTAAAAAATTAAGACGATGAGGGAGGAAGAAGTAGATCACAAGAAAAAATATTTCAACGTTTTTTTTTCAGTAGCATCAATTAATTATTGTATTTTTTATATTATTTCATTATTCAGAATTAATAACAATCTAAAAATACATTTCTAAATAGTAAATTGATCTATGTATAAGTGTCTTGAAGTTCCTGATGAGACAAGCTGTACAACTTCAGTATCCGGAAGGCAGTGTGATTACAATCTGTATGAACCACTCCTGGTCTCTAGTTATGCTTCAGTCGGCGAACGGGGTTATTTAGGATTAGGTGTGAGGATAGGGAGGTTATTAGAGAATTAGGATGGCCGTGGAATCTGTATGAACCACTCCTGGAGCTGGTCTCTAGTTATGCTTCAGTCGGCGAACGGGGTTATTTAGGATTAGGTGTGAGGATAGGGAGGTTATTAGAGAATTAGGATGGCCGTGGAATCTGTATGAACCACTCCTGGAGCTGGTCTCTAGTTATGCTTCAGTCGGCGAACGAGGTTATTTAGGATTAGGTGTGAGGATAGGGAGGTTATTAGAGAATTGGGATGGCCGTGGAATCTGTATGAACCACTCCTGGTCTCTAGTTATGCTTCAGTCGGCGAACGGGGTTATTTAGGATTAGGTGTGAGGATAGGGAGGTTATTAGAGAATTGGGATAGCCGTGGAATCTGTATGAACCACTCCTGGTCTCTAGTTATGCTTCAGTCGGCGAACGGGGTTATTTAGGATTAGGTGCGAGGATAGGGAGGTTATTAGAGAATTGGGATGGCCGTGGAATTTTGAATAACATTTTTGATAGCATTTTTTGGTAAGTTCTGGATAAATGGAATATGGAGATCGCTGTGAAGAATCAAATTGGAGACAATGAATGGAGCGTCGGCTATTTTACGGAGAATTTTAGACTGTAACTGTTGAATTGTAGGAGTTGGAGGGCTTTGTGGAGTTCTATTTATTAAGTACATATTTGTCTGAGTATTGTCATGTAAATGAGTCTTTTCTAGGAGTTGGAGGGCTTTGTGGAGTTCTATTTATTAAGTACATATTTGTCTGAGTATTGTCATGTAAATGTGTCTTTTGTAGGAGTTGAAGGGCTTTGTGGAGTTCTATTTATTAAGTACATATTTGTCTGAGTATTGTCATGTAAATGAGTCTTTTGTAGGAGTTGGAGGGCTTTGTGGAGTTCTATTTATTAAGTACATATTTGTCTGAGTATTGTCATGTAAATGAGTCTTTTGTAGGAGTTGGAGGGCTTTGTGGAGTTCTATTTCTTAAGTACATTTTTGTCTGAGTATTGTCATGTAAATGAGTCTTTTGTAGGAGTTGGAGGGCTTTGTGGAGTTCTATTTATTAAGTACATATTTGTCTGAGTATTGTCATGTAAATGAGTCTTTTGTAGGAGTTGGAGGGCTTTGTGGAGTTCTATTTCTTAAGTACATATTTGTCTGAGTATTGTCATGTAAATGAGTCTTTTGTAGGAGTTGGAGGGCTTTGTGGAGTTCTATTTATTAAGTACATATTTGTCTGAGTATTGTCATGTAAATGAGTCTTTTGTAGGAGTTGGAGGGCTTTGTGGAGTTCTATTTATTAAGTACATATTTGTCTGAGTATTGTCATGTAAATGAGTCTTTTGTAGGAGTTGGAGGGCTTTGTGGAGTTCTATTTATTAAGTACATATTTACCTGAGTATTGTCATGTAAATGAGTCTTTTGTAGGAGTTGGAGGGCTTTGTGGAGTTCTATTTATTAAGTACATATTTGTCTAAGTATTGTCATGTAAATGAGTCTTTTGTAGGAGTTGGAGGGCTTTGTGGAGTTCTATTTATTAAGTACATATTTGCCTGAGTATTGTCATGTAAATGAGTCTTTTGTAGGAGTTGGAGGGCTTTGTGGAGTTCTATTTATTAAGTACATATTTGCCTGAGTATTGTCATGTAAATGAGTCTTTTGTAGGAGTTGAAGGGCTTTGTGGAGTTCTATTTCTTAAGTACATATTTGTCTGAGTATTGTCATGTAAATGAGTCTTTTGTAGGAGTTGGAGGGCTTTGTGGAGTTCTATTTATTAAGTACATATTTGTCTGAGTATTGTCATGTAAATGAGTCTTTTGTAGGAGTTGGAGGGCTTTGTGGAGTTCTATTTATTAAGTACATATTTGTCTGAGTATTGTCATGTAAATGAGTCTTTTGTAGGAGTTGAAGGGCTTTGTGGAGTTCTATTTATTAAGTACATATTTGCCTGAGTATTGTCATGTAAATGAGTCTTTTGTAGGAGTTGGAGGGCTTTGTGGAGATCTATTTATTAAGTACATATTTGTCTGAGTATTGTCATGTAAATGAGTCTTTTGTAGGAGTTGGAGGGCTTTGTGGAGTTCTATTTATTAAGTACATATTTGTCTGAGTATTGTCATGTAAATGAGTCTTTTGTAGGAGTTGAAGGGCTTTGTGGAGTTCTATTTATTAAGTACATATTTGCCTGAGTATTGTCATGTAAATGAGTCTTTTGTAGGAGTTGGAGGGCTTTGTGGAGTTCTATTTATTAAGTACATATTTGCCTGAGTATTGTCATGTAAATGAGTCTTTTGTAGGAGTTGGAGGGCTTTGTGGAGTTCTATTTATTAAGTACATATTTGTCTGAGTATTGTCATGTAAATGAGTCTTTTGTAGGAGTTGAAGGGCTTTGTGGAGTTCTATTTATTAAGTACATATTTGCCTGAGTATTGTCATGTAAATGAGTCTTTTGTAGGAGTTGGAGGGCTTTGTGGAGTTCTATTTATTAAGTACATATTTGTCTGAGTATTGTCATGTAAATGAGTCTTTTGTAGGAGTTGGAGGGCTTTGTGGAGTTCTATTTATTAAGTACATATTTGTCTGAGTATTGTCATGTAAATGAGTCTTTTGTAGGAGTTGAAGGGCTTTGTGGAGTTCTATTTATTAAGTACATATTTGCCTGAGTATTGTCATGTAAATGAGTCTTTTGTAGGAGTTGGAGGGCTTTGTGGAGTTCTATTTATTAAGTACATATTTGTCTGAGTATTGTCATGTAAATGAGTCTTTTGTAGGAGTTGGAGGGCTTTGTGGAGTTCTATTTATTAAGTACATATTTGTCTGAGTATTGTCATGTAAATGAGTCTTTTGTAGGAGTTGGAGGGCTTTGTGGAGTTCTATTTCTTAAGTACATATTTGTCTGAGTATTGTCATGTAAATGAGTCTTTTGTAGGAGTTGGAGGGCTTTGTGGAGTTCTATTTATTAAGTACATATTTGTCTGAGTATTGTCATGTAAATGAGTCTTTTGTAGGAGTTGGAGGGCTTTGTGGAGTTCTATTTCTTAAGTACATATTTGTCTGAGTATTGTCATGTAAATGAGTCTTTTGTAGGAGTTGGAGGGCTTTGTGGAGTTCTATTTATTAAGTACATATTTGTCTGAGTATTGTCATGTAAATGAGTCTTTTGTAGGAGTTGGAAAGCTTTGTGGAGTTCTATTTATTAAGTACATATTTGCCTGAGTATTGTCATGTAAATGAGTCTTTTGTAGGAGTTGAAGGGCTTTGTAGAGTTCTATTTCTTAAGTACATATTTGTCTGAGTATTGTCATGTAAATGAGTCTTTTGTAGGAGTTGGAGGGCTTTGTGGAGTTCTATTTATTAAGTACATATTTGTCTGAGTATTGTCATGTAAATGAGTCTTTTGTAGGAGTTGGAGGGCTTTGTGGAGTTCTATTTCTTAAGTACATATTTGCCTGAGTATTGTCATGTAAATGAGTCTTTTGTAGGAGTTGGAGGGCTTTGTGGAGTTCTATTTCTTAAGTACATATTTGTCTGAGTATTGTCATGTAAATGAGTCTTTTGTAGGAGTTGGAGGGCTTTGTGGAGTTCTATTTATTAATTACATATTTGTCTGAGTATTGTCATGTAAATGAGTCTTTTGTAGGAGTTGGAGGGCTTTGTGGAGTTCTATTTATTAAGTACATATTTGTCTGAGTATTGTCATGTAAATGAGTATTTTGTAGGAGTTGGAGGGCTTTGTGGAGTTCTATTTCTTAAGTACATATTTGTTTGAGTATTGTCATGTAAATGAGTCTTTTGTAGGAGTTGGAGGGCTTTGTGGAGTTCTATTTCTTAAGTACATATTTGTCTGAGTATTGTCATGTAAATGAGTATTTTGTAGGAGTTGGAGGGCTTTGTGGAGTTCTATTTCTTAAGTACATATTTGTCTGAGTATTGTCATGTAAATGAGTATTTTGTAGGAGTTGGAGGGCTTTGTGGAGTTCTATTTCTTAAGTACATATTTGTCTGAGTATTGTCATGTAAATGAGTCTTTTGTAGGAGTTGGAGGGCTTTGTGGAGTTCTATTTATTAAGTACATATTTGTCTGAGTATTGTCATGTAAATGAGTATTTTGTAGGAGTTGGAGGGCTTTGTGGAGTTCTATTTCTTAAGTACATATTTGTCTGAGTATTGTCATGTAAATGAGTCTTTTGTAGGAGTTGGAGGGCTTTGTGGAGTTCTATTTCTTAAGTACATATTTGTCTGAGTATTGTCATGTAAATGAGTATTTTGTAGGAGTTGGAGGGCTTTGTGGAGTTCTATTTCTTAAGTACATATTTGTCTGAGTATTGTCATGTAAATGAGTCTTTTGTAGGAGTTGGAGGGCTTTGTGGAGTTCTATTTCTTAAGTACATATTTGTCTGAGTATTGTCATGTAAATGAGTATTTTGTAGGAGTTGGAGGGCTTTGTGGAGTTCTATTTCTTAAGTACATATTTGTCTGAGTATTGTCATGTAAATGAGTCTTTTGTAGGAGTTGAAGGGCTTTGTGGAGTTCTATTTATTAAGTACATATTTGTCTGAGTATTGTCATGTAAATGAGTCTTTTTTAGGAGTTGGAGGGCTTTGTGGAGTTCTATTTATTAAGTACATATTTGTCTGAGTATTGTCATGTAAATGAGTCTTTTGTAGGAGTTGGAGGGCTTTGTGGAGTTCTATTTCTTAAGTACATACTTGTCTGAGTATTGTCATGTAAATGAGTCTTTTGTAGGAGTTGAAGGGCTTTGTGGAGTTCTATTTATTAAGTACATATTTGTCTGAGTATTGTCATGTAAATGAGTCTTTTGTAGGAGTTGAAGGGCTTTGTGGAGTTCTATTTATTAAGTACATATTTGTCTGAGTATTGTCATGTAAATGAGTCTTTTGTAGGAGTTGGAGGGCTTTGTGGAGTTCTATTTCTTAAGTACATACTTGTCTGAGTATTGTCATGTAAATGAGTCTTTTGTAGGAGTTGAAGGGCTTTGTGGAGTTCTATTTATTAAGTACATATTTGTCTGATTATTGTCATGCAAATGAGTCTTTTGTAGGAGTTGGAGGGCTTTGTGGAGTTCTATTTATTAAGTACATATTTGTCTGAGTATTGTCATGTAAATGAGTCTTTTGTAGGAGTTGGAGGGCTTTGTGGAGTTCTATTTATTTAGTACATATTTGTCTGAGTATTGTCATGTAAATGAGTCTTTTGTAGGAGTTGGAGGGCTTTGTGGAGTTCTATTTATTAAGTACATATTTGTCTGAGTATTGTCATGTAAATGAGTCTTTTGTAGGAGTTGGAGGGCTTTGTGGAGTTCTATTTATTAAGTACATACTTGTCTGAGTATTGTCATGTAAATGAGTCTTTTGTAGGAGTTGAAGGGCTTTGTGGAGTTCTATTTATTAAGTACATATTTGTCTGAGTATTGTCATGTAAATGAGTCTTTTGTAGGAGTTGGAGGGCTTTGTGGAGTTCTATTTATTAAGTACATATTTGTCTGAGTATTGTCATGTAAATGAGTCTTTTGTAGGAGTTGGAGGGCTTTGTGGAGTTCCATTTATTAAGTACATATTTGTCTGAGTATTGTCATGTAAATGAGTCTTTTGTAGGAGTTGGAGGGCTTTGTGGAGTTCTATTTATTAAGTACATATTTGTCTGAGTATTGTCATGTAAATGAGTCTTTTGTAGGAGTTGGAGGGCTTTGTGGAGTTCTATTTATTAAGTACCTATTTGTCTGAGTATTTTCATGTAAATGAGTCTTTTGTAGGAGTTGGAGGGCTTTGTGGAGTTCTATTTCTTAAGTACATACTTGTCTGAGTATTGTCATGTAAATGAGTCTTTTGTAGGAGTTGAAGGGCTTTGTGGAGTTCTATTTATTAAGTACATATTTTTCTGAGTATTGTCATGTAAATGAGTCTTTTGTAGGAGTTGGAGGGCTTTGTGGAGTTCTATTTATTAAGTACATATTTGTCTGAGTATTGTCATGTAAATGAGTCTTTTGTAGGAGTTGGAGGGCTTTGTGGAGTTCTATTTCTTAAGTACATACTTGTCTGAGTATTGTCATGTAAATGAGTCTTTTGTAGGAGTTGAAGGGCTTTGTGGAGTTCTATTTATTAAGTACATATTTGTCTGAGTATTGTCATGTAAATGAGTCTTTTGTAGGAGTTGGAGGGCTTTGTGGAGTTCTATTTATTAAGTACATATTTGTCTGAGTATTGTCATGTAAATGAGTCTTTTGTAGGAGTTGGAGGGCTTTGTGGAGTTCTATTTCTTAAGTACATACTTGTCTGAGTATTGTCATGTAAATGAGTCTTTTGTAGGAGTTGAAGGGCTTTGTGGAGTTCTATTTATTAAGTACATATTTGTCTGAGTATTGTCATGTAAATGAGTCTTTTGTAGGAGTTGGAGGGCTTTGTGGAGTTCTATTTATTAAGTACATATTTGTCTGAGTATTGTCATGTAAATGAGTCTTTTGTAGGAGTTGGAGGGCTTTGTGGAGTTCTATTTATTAAGTACATATTTGTCTGAGTATTGTCATGTAAATGAGTCTTTCTTAGGAGTTGGAGGGCTTTGTGGAGTTCTATTTCTTAAGTACATACTTGTCTGAGTATTGTCATGTAAATGAGTCTTTTGTAGGAGTTGAAGGGCTTTGCGGAGTTCTATTTATTAAGTACATATTTGTCTGAGTATTGTCATGTAAATGAGTCTTTTGTAGGAGTTGGAGGGCTTTGTGGAGTTCTATTTATTAAGTACATATTTGTCTGAGTATTGTCATGTAAATGAGTCTTTTGTAGGAGTGGGAGGGCTTTGTGGAGTTCTATTTATTAAGTACATATTTGTCTGAGTATTGTCATGTAACTGAGTCTTTTGTAGGAGTTGGAGGGCTTTGTGGAGTTCTATTTATTAAGTACATATTTGTCTGAGTATTGTCATGTAAATGAGTCTTTTGTAGGAGTTGAAGGGCTTTGTGGAGTTCTATTTATTAAGTACATATTTGTCTGAGTATTGTCATGTAAATGAGTCTTTTGTAGGAGTTGGAGGGCTTTGTGGAGTTCTATTTCTTAAGTACATACTTGTCTGAGTATTGTCATGTAAATGAGTCTTTTGTAGGAGTTGGAGGGCTTTGTGGAGTTCTATTTCTTAAGTACATACTTGTCTGAGTATTGTCATGTAAATGAGTCTTTTGTAGGAGTTGGAGGGCTTTGTGGAGTTCTATTTATTAAGTACCTATTTGTCTGAGTATTGTCATGTAAATGAGTCTTTTGTAGGAGTTGGAGGGCTTTGTGGAGTTCTATTTATTAAGTACATATTTGTCTGAGTATTGTCATGTAAATGAGTCTTTTGTAGGAGTTGGAGGGCTTTGTGGAGTTCTATTTATTAAGTACATATTTGTCTGAGTATTGTCATGTAAATGAGTCTTTTGTAGGAGTTGGAGGGCTTTGTGGAGTTCTATTTCTTAAGTACATACTTGTCTGAGTATTGTCATGTAAATGAGTCTTTTGTAGGAGTTGAAGGGCTTTGTGGAGTTCTATTTATTAAGTACATATTTGTCTGAGTATTGTCATGTAAATGAGTCTTTTGTAGGAGTTGGAGGGCTTTGTGGAGTTCTATTTATTAAGTACATATTTGTCTGAGTATTGTCATGTAAATGAGTCTTTTGTAGGAGTTGGAGGGCTTTGTGGAGTTCTATTTATTAAGTACATATTTGTCTGAGTATTGTCATGTAAATGAGTCTTTTGTAGGAGTTGGAGGGCTTTGTGGAGTTCTATTTATTAAGTACATATTTGTCTGAGTATTGTCATGTAAATGAGTCTTTTGTAGGAGTTGGAGGGCTTTGTGGAGTTCTATTTATTAAGTACCTATTTGTCTGAGTATTTTCATGTAAATGAGTCTTTTGTAGGAGTTGGAGGGCTTTGTGGAGTTCTATTTCTTAAGTACATACTTGTCTGAGTATTGTCATGTAAATGAGTCTTTTGTAGGAGTTGAAGGGCTTTGTGGAGTTCTATTTATTAAGTACATATTTGTCTGAGTATTGTCATGTAAATGAGTCTTTTGTAGGAGTTGGAGGGCTTTGTGGAGTTCTATTTATTAAGTACATATTTGTCTGAGTATTGTCATGTAAATGAGTCTTTTGTAGGAGTTGGAGGGCTTTGTGGAGTTCTATTTCTTAAGTACATACTTGTCTGAGTATTGTCATGTAAATGAGTCTTTTGTAGGAGTTGAAGGGCTTTGTGGAGTTCTATTTATTAAGTACATATTTGTCTGAGTATTGTCATGTAAATGAGTCTTTTGTAGGAGTTGGAGGGCTTTGTGGAGTTCTATTTATTAAGTACATATTTGTCTGAGTATTGTCATGTAAATGAGTCTTTTGTAGGAGTTGGAGGGCTTTGTGGAGTTCTATTTCTTAAGTACATACTTGTCTGAGTATTGTCATGTAAATGAGTCTTTTGTAGGAGTTGAAGGGCTTTGTGGAGTTCTATTTATTAAGTACATATTTGTCTGAGTATTGTCATGTAAATGAGTCTTTTGTAGGAGTTGGAGGGCTTTGTGGAGTTCTATTTATTAAGTACATATTTGTCTGAGTATTGTCATGTAAATGAGTCTTTTGTAGGAGTTGGAGGGCTTTGTGGAGTTCTATTTATTAAGTACATATTTGTCTGAGTATTGTCATGTAAATGAGTCTTTTGTAGGAGTTGGAGGGCTTTGTGGAGTTCTATTTCTTAAGTACATACTTGTCTGAGTATTGTCATGTAAATGAGTCTTTTGTAGGAGTTGAAGGGCTTTGCGGAGTTCTATTTATTAAGTACATATTTGTCTGAGTATTGTCATGTAAATGAGTCTTTTGTAGGAGTTGGAGGGCTTTGTGGAGTTCTATTTATTAAGTACATATTTGTCTGAGTATTGTCATGTAAATGAGTCTTTTGTAGGAGTGGGAGGGCTTTGTGGAGTTCTATTTATTAAGTACATATTTGTCTGAGTATTGTCATGTAACTGAGTCTTTTGTAGGAGTTGGAGGGCTTTGTGGAGTTCTATTTATTAAGTACATATTTGTCTGAGTATTGTCATGTAAATGAGTCTTTTGTAGGAGTTGAAGGGCTTTGTGGAGTTCTATTTATTAAGTACATATTTGTCTGAGTATTGTCATGTAAATGAGTCTTTTGTAGGAGTTGGAGGGCTTTGTGGAGTTCTATTTCTTAAGTACATACTTGTCTGAGTATTGTCATGTAAATGAGTCTTTTGTAGGAGTTGGAGGGCTTTGTGGAGTTCTATTTCTTAAGTACATACTTGTCTGAGTATTGTCATGTAAATGAGTCTTTTGTAGGAGTTGGAGGGCTTTGTGGAGTTCTATTTATTAAGTACCTATTTGTCTGAGTATTGTCATGTAAATGAGTCTTTTGTAGGAGTTGGAGGGCTTTGTGGAGTTCTATTTATTAAGTACATATTTGTCTGAGTATTGTCATGTAAATGTGTCTTTTGTAGGAGTTGGAGGGGTTTGTGGAGTTCTATTTATTAAGTACATACTTGTCTGAGTATTGTCATGTAAATGAGTCTTTTGTAGGAGTTGGAGGGCTTTGTGGAGTTCTATTTATTAAGTACATATTTGTCTGAGTATTGTCATGTAAATGAGTCTTTTGTAGGAGTTGGAGGGCTTTGTGGAGTTCTATTTATTAAGTACATATTTGTCTGAGTATTGTCATGTAAATGAGTCTTTTGTAGGAGTTGGAGGGCTTTGTGGAGTTCTATTTATTAAGTACATATTTGTCTGAGTATTGTCATGTAAATGAGTCTATTGTAGGAGTTGGAGGGCTTTGTGGAGTTCTATTTATTAAGTACATATTTGTCTGAGTATTGTCATGTAAATGAGTCTTTTGTAGGAGGTGGAGGGCTTTGTGGAGTTCTATTTCTTAAGTACATACTTGTCTGAGTATTGTCATGTAAATGAGTCTTTTGTAGGAGTTGAAGGGCTTTGTGGAGTTCTATTTATTAAGTACATATTTGTCTGAGTATTGTCATGTAAATGAGTCTTTTGTAGGAGTTGGAGGGCTTTGTGGAGTTCTATTTATTAAGTACATATTTGTCTGAGTATTGTCATGTAAATGAGTCTTTTGTAGGAGTTGGAGGGCTTTGTGGAGTTCTATTTCTTAAGTACATACTTGTCTGAGTATTGTCATGTAAATGAGTCTTTTGTAGGAGTTGGAGGGCTTTGTGGAGTTCTATTTCTTAAGTACATACTTGTCTGAGTATTGTCATGTAAATGAGTCTTTTGTAGGAGTTGAAGGGCTTTGTGGAGTTCTATTTATTAAGTACATATTTGTCTGAGTATTGTCATGTAAATGAGTCTTTTGTAGGAGTTGGAGGGCTTTGTGGAGTTCTATTTATTAAGTACATATTTGTCTGAGTATTGTCATGTAACTGAGTCTTTTGTAGGAGTTGGAGGGCTTTGTGGAGTTCTATTTATTAAGTACATATTTGTCTGAGTATTGTCATGTAAATGAGTCTTTTGTAGGAGTTGTAGGGCTTTGTGGAGTTCTATTTATTAAGTACATATTTGTCTGAGTATTGTCATGTAAATGAGTCTTTTGTAGGAGTTGGAGGGCTTTGTGGAGTTCTATTTCTTAAGTACATACTTGTCTGAGTATTGTCATGTAAATGAGTCTTTTGTAGGAGTTGGAGGGCTTTGTGGAGTTCTATTTCTTAAGTACATACTTGTCTGAGTATTGTCATGTAAATGAGTCTTTTGTAGGAGTTGGAGGGCTTTGTGGAGTTCTATTTATTAAGTACCTATTTGTCTGAGTATTGTCATGTAAATGAGTCTTTTGTAGGAGTTGGAGGGCTTTGTGGAGTTCTATTTATTAAGTACATATTTGTCTGAGTATTGTCATGTAAATGTGTCTTTTGTAGGAGTTGGAGGGGTTTGTGGAGTTCTATTTATTAAGTACATACTTGTCTGAGTATTGTCATGTAAATGAGTCTTTTGTAGGAGTTGGAGGGCTTTGTGGAGTTCTATTTATTAAGTACATATTTGTCTGAGTATTGTCATGTAAATGAGTCTTTTGTAGGAGTTGGAGGGCTTTGTGGAGTTCTATTTATTAAGTACATATTTGTCTGAGTATTGT
Source organism: Gonocerus acuteangulatus (assembly GCA_946811695.1). NCBI lineage: Eukaryota > Metazoa > Arthropoda > Insecta > Hemiptera > Coreidae > Gonocerus > Gonocerus acuteangulatus. The sequence continues at coordinate 8,983,289 of OX328129.1, read as the reverse complement.
CATGTAAATGAGTCTTTTGTAGGAGTTGGAGGGCTTTGTGGAGTTCTATTTATTAAGTACATATTTGTCTGAGTATTGTCATCTAAATGAGTCTATTGTAGGAGTTGGAGGGCTTTGTGGAGTTCTATTTATTAAGTACATATTTGTCTGAGTATTGTCATGTAAATGAGTCTTTTGTAGGAGGTGGAGGGCTTTGTGGAGTTCTATTTCTTAAGTACATACTTGTCTGAGTATTGTCATGTAAATGAGTCTTTTGTAGGAGTTGAAGGGCTTTGTGGAGTTCTATTTATTAAGTACATATTTGTCTGAGTATTGTCATGTAAATGAGTCTTTTGTAGGAGTTGAAGGGCTTTGTGGAGTTCTATTTATTAAGTACATATTTGTCTGAGTATTGTCATGTAAATGAGTCTTTTGTAGGAGTTGGAGGGCTTTGTGGAGTTCTATTTATTAAGTACATATTTGTCTGAGTATTGTCATGTAACTGAGTCTTTTGTAGGAGTTGGAGGGCTTTGTGGAGTTCTATTTATTAAGTACATATTTGTCTGAGTATTGTCATGTAAATGAGTCTTTTGTAGGAGTTGAAGGGCTTTGTGGAGTTCTATTTATTAAGTACATATTTGTCTGAGTATTGTCATGTAAATGAGTCTTTTGTAGGAGTTGGAGGGCTTTGTGGAGTTCTATTTCTTAAGTACATACTTGTCTGAGTATTGTCATGTAAATGAGTCTTTTGTAGGAGTTGGAGGGCTTTGTGGAGTTCTATTTCTTAAGTACATACTTGTCTGAGTATTGTCATGTAAATGAGTCTTTTGTAGGAGTTGGAGGGCTTTGTGGAGTTCTATTTATTAAGTACCTATTTGTCTGAGTATTGTCATGTAAATGAGTCTTTTGTAGGAGTTGGAGGGCTTTGTGGAGTTCTATTTATTAAGTACATATTTGTCTGAGTATTGTCATGTAAATGTGTCTTTTGTAGGAGTTGGAGGGGTTTGTGGAGTTCTATTTATTAAGTACATACTTGTCTGAGTATTGTCATGTAAATGAGTCTTTTCTAGGAGTTGGAGGGCTTTGTGGAGTTCTATTTATTAAGTACATATTTGTCTGAGTATTGTCATGTAAATGAGTCTTTTGTAGGAGTTGGAGGGCTTTGTGGAGTTCTATTTATTAAGTACATATTTGTCTGAGTATTGTCATGTAAATGAGTCTTTTGTAGGAGTTGGAGGGCTTTGTGGAGTTCTATTTATTAAGTACATATTTGTCTGAGTATTGTCATGTAAATGAGTCTATTGTAGGAGTTGGAGGGCTTTGTGGAGTTCTATTTATTAAGTACATATTTGTCTGAGTATTGTCATGTAAATGAGTCTTTTGTAGGAGGTGGAGGGCTTTGTGGAGTTCTATTTCTTAAGTACATACTTGTCTGAGTATTGTCATGTAAATGAGTCTTTTGTAGGAGTTGAAGGGCTTTGTGGAGTTCTATTTATTAAGTACATATTTTTCTGAGTATTGTCATGTAAATGAGTCTTTTGTAGGAGTTGGAGGGCTTTGTGGAGTTCTATTTATTAAGTACATATTTGTCTGAGTATTGTCATGTAAATGAGTCTTTTGTAGGAGTTGGAGGGCTTTGTGGAGTTCTATTTATTAAGTACATATTTGTCTGAGTATTGTCATGTAAATGAGTCTTTTGTAGGAGTTGGAGGGCTTTGTGGAGTTCTATTTCTTAAGTACATACTTGTCTGAGTATTGTCATGTAAATGAGTCTTTTGTAGGAGTTGAAGGGCTTTGTGGAGTTCTATTTATTAAGTACATATTTGTCTGATTATTGTCATGCAAATGAGTCTTTTGTAGGAGTTGGAGGGCTTTGTGGAGTTCTATTTATTAAGTACATATTTGTCTGAGTATTGTCATGTAAATGAGTCTTTTGTAGGAGTTGGAGGGCTTTGTGGAGTTCTATTTATTTAGTACATATTTGTCTGAGTATTGTCATGTAAATGAGTCTTTTGTAGGAGTTGGAGGGCTTTGTGGAGTTCTATTTATTAAGTACATATTTGTCTGAGTATTGTCATGTAAATGAGTCTTTTGTAGGAGTTGGAGGGCTTTGTGGAGTTCCATTTATTAAGTACATATTTGTCTGAGTATTGTCATGTAAATGAGTCTTTTGTAGGAGTGGGAGGGCTTTGTGGAGTTCTATTTATTAAGTACATATTTGTCTGAGTATTGTCATGTAACTGAGTCTTTTGTAGGAGTTGGAGGGCTTTGTGGAGTTCTATTTATTAAGTACATATTTGTCTGAGTATTGTCATGTAAATGAGTCTTTTGTAGGAGTTGAAGGGCTTTGTGGAGTTCTATTTATTAAGTACATATTTGTCTGAGTATTGTCATGTAAATGAGTCTTTTGTAGGAGTTGGAGGGCTTTGTGGATTTCTATTTCTTAAGTACATACTTGTCTGAGTATTGTCATGTAAATGAGTCTTTTGTAGGAGTTGGAGGGCTTTGTGGAGTTCTATTTCTTAAGTACATACTTGTCTGAGTATTGTCATGTAAATGAGTCTTTTGTAGGAGTTGGAGGGCTTTGTGGAGTTCTATTTATTAAGTACCTATTTGTCTGAGTATTGTCATGTAAATGAGTCTTTTGTAGGAGTTGGAGGGCTTTGTGGTGTTCTATTTATTAAGTACATATTTGTCTGAGTATTGTCATGTAAATGTGTCTTTTGTAGGAGTTGGAGGGGTTTGTGGAGTTCTATTTATTAAGTACATACTTGTCTGAGTATTGTCATGTAAATGAGTCTTTTGTAGGAGTTGGAGGGCTTTGTGGAGTTCTATTTATTAAGTACATATTTGTCTGAGTATTGTCATGTAAATGAGTCTTTTGTAGGAGTTGGAGGGCTTTGTGGAGTTCTATTTATTAAGTACATATTTGTCTGAGTATTGTCATGTAAATGAGTCTTTTGTAGGAGTTGGAGGGCTTTGTGGAGTTCTATTTATTAAGTACATATTTGTCTGAGTATTGTCATGTAAATGAGTCTATTGTAGGAGTTGGAGGGCTTTGTGGAGTTCTATTTATTAAGTACATATTTGTCTGAGTATTGTCATGTAAATGAGTCTTTTGTAGGAGGTGGAGGGCTTTGTGGAGTTCTATTTATTAAGTACATATTTGTCTGAGTATTGTCATGTAAATGAGTCTTTTGTAGGAGTTGGAGGGCTTTGTGGAGTTCTATTTCTTAAGTACATATTTGTCTGAGTATTGTCATGTAAATGAGTCTTTTGTAGGAGTTGGAGGGCTTTGTGGAGTTCTATTTATTAAGTACCTATTTGTCTGAGTATTGTCATGTAAATGAGTCTTTTGTAGGAGTTGGAGGGCTTTGTGGAGTTCTATTTCTTAAGTACATATTTGTCTGAGTATTGTCATGTAAATGAGTCTTTTGTAGGAGGTGGAGGGCTTTGTGGAGTTCTATTTCTTAAGTACATACTTGTCTGAGTATTGTCATGTAAATGAGTCTTTTGTAGGAGTTGAAGGGCTTTGTGGAGTTCTATTTATTAAGTACATATTTTTCTGAGTATTGTCATGTAAATGAGTCTTTTGTAGGAGTTGGAGGGCTTTGTGGAGTTCTATTTATTAAGTACATATTTGTCTGAGTATTGTCATGTAAATGAGTCTTTTGTAGGAGTTGGAGGGCTTTGTGGAGTTCTATTTATTAAGTACATATTTGTCTGAGTATTGTCATGTAAATGAGTCTTTTGTAGGAGTTGGAGGGCTTTGTGGAGTTCTATTTCTTAAGTACATACTTGTCTGAGTATTGTCATGTAAATGAGTCTTTTGTAGGAGTTGAAGGGCTTTGTGGAGTTCTATTTATTAAGTACATATTTGTCTGATTATTGTCATGCAAATGAGTCTTTTGTAGGAGTTGGAGGGCTTTGTGGAGTTCTATTTATTAAGTACATATTTGTCTGAGTATTGTCATGTAAATGAGTCTTTTGTAGGAGTTGGAGGGCTTTGTGGAGTTCTATTTATTTAGTACATATTTGTCTGAGTATTGTCATGTAAATGAGTCTTTTGTAGGAGTTGGAGGGCTTTGTGGAGTTCTATTTATTAAGTACATATTTGTCTGAGTATTGTCATGTAAATGAGTCTTTTGTAGGAGTTGGAGGGCTTTGTGGAGTTCCATTTATTAAGTACATATTTGTCTGAGTATTGTCATGTAAATGAGTCTTTTGTAGGAGTGGGAGGGCTTTGTGGAGTTCTATTTATTAAGTACATATTTGTCTGAGTATTGTCATGTAACTGAGTCTTTTGTAGGAGTTGGAGGGCTTTGTGGAGTTCTATTTATTAAGTACATATTTGTCTGAGTATTGTCATGTAAATGAGTCTTTTGTAGGAGTTGAAGGGCTTTGTGGAGTTCTATTTATTAAGTACATATTTGTCTGAGTATTGTCATGTAAATGAGTCTTTTGTAGGAGTTGGAGGGCTTTGTGGATTTCTATTTCTTAAGTACATACTTGTCTGAGTATTGTCATGTAAATGAGTCTTTTGTAGGAGTTGGAGGGCTTTGTGGAGTTCTATTTCTTAAGTACATACTTGTCTGAGTATTGTCATGTAAATGAGTCTTTTGTAGGAGTTGGAGGGCTTTGTGGAGTTCTATTTATTAAGTACCTATTTGTCTGAGTATTGTCATGTAAATGAGTCTTTTGTAGGAGTTGGAGGGCTTTGTGGTGTTCTATTTATTAAGTACATATTTGTCTGAGTATTGTCATGTAAATGTGTCTTTTGTAGGAGTTGGAGGGGTTTGTGGAGTTCTATTTATTAAGTACATACTTGTCTGAGTATTGTCATGTAAATGAGTCTTTTGTAGGAGTTGGAGGGCTTTGTGGAGTTCTATTTATTAAGTACATATTTGTCTGAGTATTGTCATGTAAATGAGTCTTTTGTAGGAGTTGGAGGGCTTTGTGGAGTTCTATTTATTAAGTACATATTTGTCTGAGTATTGTCATGTAAATGAGTCTTTTGTAGGAGTTGGAGGGCTTTGTGGAGTTCTATTTATTAAGTACATATTTGTCTGAGTATTGTCATGTAAATGAGTCTATTGTAGGAGTTGGAGGGCTTTGTGGAGTTCTATTTATTAAGTACATATTTGTCTGAGTATTGTCATGTAAATGAGTCTTTTGTAGGAGGTGGAGGGCTTTGTGGAGTTCTATTTATTAAGTACATATTTGTCTGAGTATTGTCATGTAAATGAGTCTTTTGTAGGAGTTGGAGGGCTTTGTGGAGTTCTATTTCTTAAGTACATATTTGTCTGAGTATTGTCATGTAAATGAGTCTTTTGTAGGAGTTGGAGGGCTTTGTGGAGTTCTATTTATTAAGTACCTATTTGTCTGAGTATTGTCATGTAAATGAGTCTTTTGTAGGAGTTGGAGGGCTTTGTGGAGTTCTATTTCTTAAGTACATATTTGTCTGAGTATTGTCATGTAAATGAGTCTTTTGTAGGAGTTGGAGGGCTTTGTGGAGTTCTATTTATTAAGTACATATTTGTCTGAGTATTGTCATGTAAATGAGTCTTTTGTAGGAGTTGGAGGGCTTTGTGGAGTTCTATTTATTAAGTACATATTTGTCTGAGTATTGTCATGTAAATGAGTCTTTTGTAGGAGTTGGAGGGCTTTGTGGAGTTCTATTTCTTAAGTACATATTTGTCTGAGTATTGTCATGTAAATGAGTCTTTTGTAGGAGTTGGAGGGCTTTGTGGAGTTCTATTTATTAAGTACATATTTGTCTGAGTATTGTCATGTAAATGAGTCTTTTGTAGGAGTTGGAGGGCTTTGTGGAGTTCTATTTATTAAATACATATTTGTCTGAGTATTGTCATGTAAATGAGTCTTTTGTAGGAGTTGGAGGGCTTTGTGGAGTTCTATTTATTAAGTACATATTTGTCTGAGTATTGTCATGTAAATGAGTCTTTTGTAGGAGTTGGAGGGCTTTGTGGAGTTCTATTTATTAAGTACATATTTGTCTGAGTATTGTCATGTAAATGAGTCTTTTGTAGGAGTTGGAGGGTTTTGTGGAGTTCTATTTCTTAAGTACATATTTGTCTGAGAATTGTCATGTAAATGAGTCTTTTGTAGGAGTTGGAGGGCTTTGTGGAGTTCTATTTATTAAGTACATATTTGTCTGAGTATTGTCATGTAAATGAGTCTTTTGTAGGAGTTGGAGGGCTTTGTGGAGTTCTATTTCTTAAGTACATATTTGTCTGAGTATTGTCATGTAAATGAGTCTTTTGTAGGAGTTGGAGGGCTTTGTGGAGTTCTATTTCTTAAGTACATATTTGTCTGAGTATTGTCATGTAAATGAGTCTTTTGTAGGAGTTGGAGGGCTTTGTGGAGTTCTATTTATTAAGTACATATTTGTCTGAGTATTGTCATGTAAATGAGTCTTTTGTTAATATTTTATTTTAATTATTTCTTTTACTAATTGTATTTAAGGACCTAATACTAGCTTATGTGATCAAAATGAAAGTCATTTTCTGCAATTTATGAATAGCAAATAAATCAATATTTTTCAATTCTTTATCCCATAAGTTTTATATGGGATGTTAAAGTAACCCAAAAAAAAAAGTTTTAATTCTTCGAAAACTAAATCGCGGCGCTGTGTCTGAGGCGCTCTGGAATCCAGAATATGTAAGCTATATCAGGCACAAACTACTGCATATCTCATTATAATAATACATTTTTTAGTATGTTTTGATTCATTTCTACGATATATTATGTTTCCTTCCTTTTTCTGTTAATTATCAATTTGTATTAATCTGATAAATAGCAAGCACACACCCCTTCGTATAGGGCAATGCCCTAAAAACCAAGTACGTTAATAAATAAATATATTTTAGATACTTAATTGTAAATATCAATTAACTGAATTGATCCCACTTATATCACGACTTGATTATTTTAATTGTTTGATGATGCAAATAAAACAATTATTGATAATGGGTGTTTTGATAAGTAAAAATTTTGATATCCCTCCAAATGCTTAATAAATATATTATGTTTATTCTGTAATCAAGAAACAGTATAAGACGAAACCTCATTTATTAACCGTATAAAAAAAATCAATAAATTGTCTCAAAATCTCCATTTATTTATGGAATAATTATTAAAAAGTCCTCACAAGAAATTCTGTTTTTTTTTTTTCTGTCCTTTGAATAAATCGTGACTCTACCGTTCGACCGAAGTAATTTAATGTCCCTGTTAGGATCTCGCAAATTGCGAGAATTCCATGGCTGAATTGTCTCCGTGGTAATTCCTCGAGTAACAACTTCCCAGGGCTTTCTCTTCGTTTATTTAATGGTATGAATTTAAAACACTTAACAAATTGGATCATATTCAAGATATAAATTGGTCCGTTTGGCACAAAAAAAAAAAAAAAAAAAACAAGGGGCCTAAAGAGAAAATAGTTCAATTACTTTAGGTAAATATTAAAATTGTGTAGTCCGTTCTTCAGAATAACGAGGGATGAGAGAGAGAGGGATGAAGAGGAGGGGGAGAGAATGAGCTAGACAGAAAGACAGAGAGAGAGTGAGTGAGAGAGGTAGGGATTTATATACTCGTGTGTGTATATATATATATATATATATATATATATATATATAGAGAGAGAGAGAGAGAGAGAGAGAGAGAGAGAGAGAGAGATTAGAAAGATCACATATTTAAAAAATCAATTTCAAAATCACGATAAATTAGATAGAAAACAATAAATAGAAAATAAAAATAGTATTAAAACAAGGGGTCACCAAATTCGATGATTGATTCGATGCCCGTTCGAATTCAAGTGATCTCTACATCAGATGTTGATAAAAGATGGCAGTCAGTGGATATCCTTTTCCTAACAAATAAGATAAAAATAATAATAATATAAACAACAGTAAAACTAAAATGAAATTGGTATTGACATGAAAGGAGAAAGATGAATAGAAAACATAAGATTAGGATTGAAGATTAAAAAAAATAACATGAAAAAAAAATAAAATAAAATAAAAACATACAAAATGAAGAAAATAAAATTGATGAAATGAAATAGAATAAAAAATGAGTAAATAATTTATAATCGGCTTAGGGGAAAAATTAAAAAAATTAATTTCGTCAAGAGCCTTCTGCTCAAATTCACGAACATAAATATGCTTTAGGCCAACCAGACAAACCTATCTAATGTACTGTATAACATACAGTCTTATTTTTCGTACATGGCCAACGCGCAGGCGCGAACGCCAGGGGACACATTTTTGTGACCCATACAGTCTTCTTTTTTGTACATGGCCATGCCACTGTGCATGCGCGGACGCCAGCGGACAATTTTTTATAACAAGGTAGGGATTGTCGGGGTTCGGTCACTGCTATTTAATAAAACTACATTTTATCATAAAAATGGTTTTATTGTGCCGACGTTTTGGCTTGAACTTCAAGCCTTCATCAGGGCGATGGGAAGATAAAGAACTATTCCTCACAAATGCGGAATCATTTCTAAAATGATTCCGAATTTTTTATAACTTTTTTTCCAGTTTACCTAAAGCATATTTAGCATAGCGGTTACCGCTAAAGCATATTTGTACATAATCTACTGAGCGTCAATACCAAATACACCAATTAAGCCGAAAGGTAAATTATGGAAATAATTGTATACCTTTTAAAAACTTATAGAATCCCTTAGTATCTGCATAACGAAATCCGTCATTGGACTACAGAGAATATATCGTCGATACAAAAGCAAACTAACGAATATGAAAATCACCACTTTTCAGAGTGGAAAAGTATTTATTCATAACTTTTTTTTGGACAATCAAATATTCGGCAGATTTGACCTTTTGATAGTGGAATACTTTCCCTTTAATAGAGTGATCTAAGATTCAAGAATTTGCCGTAAATAAGTCCAGCAGAAATTATTAAAGATTGACGATGAAAGATGCATTTTTTCATATTCGTTAAATTGCATTTGTATCGACGATATATAAAAAATATTGGGTAAGCCAGCAAATCACAAATCTTTGTTCTGATTTTATTTTATCATTCATCATATCCACTTTTTTTGTAGATTAGTAATTAATAAAGAAGATGAAGGATCGGAAAGCCTGCTGTAGAGGTGACACTATGGAAAAATAAGAGCACCCCTAGTTAGGGGAGGGGATGGAATTTAAGCCCAGAAACTAGTTCATGTCTCTAGGGGTTGGGTTCTCTTAATGTATATATATGCACACAGCAGCTTGGGTAGGGGGTGTATATATTATTCAGCACTAATGTGAAGGTAGGATAGACCAGGTCCCACGTTTCGTACTCCTTTCATTGTGTACGCTCTGATTTATGTATATATATATATATATATATATATATATATATATATATATATATATATATATATATATAAATCACGTGTATGTCTGTTTGTATGTTTTTCTGTTTGTCAACTTGTTCCTTATACATATCTACACTGTTCGACATATTTTGACCAAACATGGCACACAGGTAGGTTTTGATATGGGAAAACTCCTAGGCTAGGTCAAAATAGTCAAATTTCAAAATTTGGTCAAAAAGGTCAAAAGTTTTGTTCAAGAAAAATTGACTGCACTGAACCATTCATATTCTGACGGCCATTTTGAATCGACAGCCATTTTGAATAATGTCTCAAATTTATTTGTTGATGTTCTTGATAATCAGAATAACGCGAACTCATTGATGACTTTAGATCATTATATAATCATGTAATGCAGTTTATTTCAATTTTATATCAACAGTCACTGTCTAACTAAGGGGCGCTGGCCTTTCTTTGATAAGAGCTATCTACTCGCAGGCTCTGCTACTGGCCTCTGTCGGCTGTTAGATGAAGTGCGGTTGTGCTGGCCTCTGCCGGTTGCATTATGAACTGCTAGGCAAACTCACACCGCTTGACCGATTTTCGTAACTGGGTATAGACAACTGGGTATCAAGTAGATCTTCATACGGGGAGAGTCATAGACAGAAAGTAGGTGTAGCATGGCACACTGGGTAATAGCTAGTATATATATATATATATATATATATATATATATATATATATCTGTATGTGTGTCTGCTCCATTTTAGTGACATTTTAATTGAGTTTAGATATCCAAAGCTCGTTTTCTCCCTACCTATCTAGGAAGGTTTAGAAATGTCCACGTTTTAGAAACCTTTGGTCAGGACAATACTTGTGGTTCAAAATAAATACGTTATTTGAACATACATCTCCTTTGGGTACGTTCCCTGGGACTTCTACTAGACTGCAGACTCACATGGAACCCACACACACGACTGAAAAGACAAGACCCGAACAGGAGATATGGACTCCTACGACGACTACTTGGACCTACTTCAAAGCTTACGACACAAAACTATAATCAGACCTATCTGGACTTACGAAGTTGAATTATGGGGAACAGCAAAACACTCAAACATACATCGAATACAAGCATTCCAATCCAAAGTCCTTCGTATAATAGTCAACGCTCCCTTTTATGTCTCCAACAAAACCCTATACAACGACCTTAATATTCCCTTCGTAACCGATCTCGCCAAATCCCGATTCCTAACCTTTCATTCCAAGTTGTCATTCCACCCTAATCCGCTAAAAAAGTGTCCGCTGGTGGGGTGGCCACGTACGAAAAAGAAGACTGTATGTTATACAGTACATTACGTAGGTTTGTCGGGTGGACCTAAATCATATTTATGTTCCTGAATTAAAGCAGAACGCTCTAAACGAATTTAATTTTTTTTTATGTCTAGCTTTATTTTTTTTATTTTAGTACTCGAAATATTTACGGTATTTGCTTATCAACAGCAATGTCTTATAACCGATGTAATACGGTATTGGCAGAATACCAGATAATAGATTATCAACATTACTGAAGCATCACATTTCAATCAGGCCGGAATTCAAGCGTACAACGTATCAATCACCCCGCAACTGAAGCGCACTGCACCTCAAACATAACAGAGCACAACCATCCCACATCAAACATGCATTCTCCGCCCGACTCGAAGGAACTGCGTCATCCTAACGCCCCTCCGTCAATATCCCTGAGGTAATTTTTAATGCTTAGAATAGAAGCAGTAAATGTTTTTTTTAACTTAATCTTTCATGAAGATGTTAAATCAGGTAAAATGAATATCTCAAAGCGAGGCAAGATTTTATTTATTTATTTATCTGTTTATTAGTGAGACCGCGACAAGGGCAATTCATCACTTAAAATACATACATAAGAATAAACAATAGTAAACAATTGTTAACAAATTTGAAAATGAAATAATTAAAAAAATGGAAAAATAAAAAAAAATAAAAATTACGAATACAATTTGCATAGACTATAAAATGGTACGAACAATACAGAGGCAGATAGGGCAGTCTGTAAATAGAATTATAGACTTAGATCTTTATGAATTTGAAATCATAGTTCATACGTATTAATGATAGGAGGTCGTAAAGAGAAAAATATATATACATACACATATACACATACACAAACAGATAAGCTCGTATACAAACATAGAAAGCCATATACGTATACGTCATATTTCTTCAAATAGTCCAATTTTCCTTAAGTATCTAAAAACAAAATCTATAAATTGGCTTCCTTCTGCTAACAACTCTGTTAGATTTATGGCAAGATTTTAGGCGCCACAACAGGAAACTGAGAGCATTTCTAAGAAAAATTCCTCTTTTTAAGGACTGATTTTCCCAATTAGATCGCTCTTTCAAAAATTGCATAAGAACTGTATTTGTAGGAAATATAATAAGCTTTCGAATAGATGCTTTACATCTACTACGATTTCCCGACTATTTTCAACTTATATCCCAAAATCTCGTCCAAAAAAACTGTTTTTCTCCAAAACGGTTACAGATATTGTTCCGAAAATGGTTTCATTAGATTCTAAATACAATTTTACCTAATGCCTAGTAACACAAAAACGGGAGCACAATGAGTTTACGTGGTGTTTTTTTTTTAAATCATTTAATTTGGTAAATATATTATTTAGTTCCCTTACCCTAGTAGGAAGCCTAGTAAACAAAAAAGAGAGCGCTACGATTTTGGCGCGCGAATTTTGCCAAAATCATAAGTTTTCGTGCACGGATTCTAACGCACTTGACCTCACAAAAATTGTACCAAATTTAGGGAAGCTATAGAGGAAGCTGACCAATATATATATATATATATATGTGTATATATATATATATACATGAATATATACATATACATATATATATATATATATATATATATATATATATATATATATGGAGGACCTGAGTTCAAATCCGACTTAAGATTGTTTCTTCTAGTGTCTTCGTTCATGGGTTGAATTCGGCCACCCTGACCGTCCCTAGGCCAACCCAGCCTTTAATTAATTTAATAATGGGTACCTTGGGTGCTAATGACTCTAGCAGTCGAAGCAGCCAAGGGGAAAATCAGGCGGCCGGAGCATAGTACTGACCAGACTATCTCCCTAGTGTGCCTAGTGAATCAGATACCTCTATAGAATCTGCCCCTCAGGGCCCTCGTAGCCAGTTACGGGACTGATTTATATATATATATACGTAAAACAAATGTCTGGTTCTGAATCGTAAAATTTTCTACTCCGCACTTCCGGATTGCGTTACCATCCCGCCATTCAAACGCATATCAATCAGAACTTCTCTAAATCATACCATGAATCAGAGTGCCTTTCGGACACGCCCTTTCTCTTCTGGATACGAACATTGTTCACGTCCTGTAATTAGTTACCTGACAAAAGAAATCGCGGGCATCTGATGTATAAGAAAGAGACAGCATGAATGGATTTGAGGGTATTGATCTTTTAAATATATGAAAATTTATTCGGTAATGGTGCCAACATCAAAAGAATAACTAGTCGGAAGTATACATCGCGACGCGTGTAATCATACAATGCGCAGTATTTCGCGCATACACCTTAACCCTAACTGCTTGGATAATAAAGCAGAGAAAGCATGACCTAGAAACCGCATGGAAAAATATACAGAGCCCCATCCAATTTACTTTAAACGCTTCTCTGGTGAGTTAAATATTTAAATTTTAATCAAACTAATGTACACTTCTTAAGGAATGTTGGTTACGGGACGCAATTTAAATTCCGTATAAAAGTGTAAATCTAGGAAAACCCTGAACGCATAAGCGTTAATATAAGCGAGTCCCTTAATCTTCAAGAACTAATAGTTTTAAAAATTTGTGACTCTTTCCTCTCAATATATTATTTTAGCTTCATAGTACTAGTCAGGGCGTGGCTCTACTTGTGGAAGATCTACGTTAGTTTTCTTGTTTTTTTTTGCGGCGCTTCGACAAATCTGGGCCATTAGCGCCGACATCCAGGGTTCAGCGAGGAATTTTCTCAACGAGCCGTGGCGCTCAGAAAATTAATGCCGCCGTTGGGGATCGAACCCACCATCTCCCTCTTATGAATCTAAGGCGCTAGGCACTTGACCACGGAAGACCCCATATACCTTAGTTAAAGCTAATTTTATGTTTATAATTAGGTCGCTCATGAATAGGCGTCTAACATAACAAAAGAGTTTTTTCAACATTCAGAATTTCCCAGTCCTAATGTTCAAATTGTGTATTTAACATATCTGTATCAACAAACTTGATGGTTGTACGCTTGATATTTTCTACAGGTTTAAAAAAAAAAAAAATAAACTATTTCATTTGCAAATTGTACATCATCTTTTTTAGAGCATTTTGGCAGAACACAAGTAGCAAATATTTTTCCCTCTCAGAATATATATATATATACAGTAGGACCTCCATTCCGGGAGGGAAAACCCCGGATAATCGAAACACAATATTTTATTGAATAAATGTGCTGGATTATAAGGTTATAAATAAAAAAAGTCCGTCACGCAGGAGCTGCATAACTAAGCACTTTCCTCAGAATTTGGGTAGTGTAGATTGCTTTCCAGAACAATTTGTTTAAAATATCCTACATAAATAAAATAAAAACAAGAATAGTTCTCTTTTAAATTTGTAATGAGTAACTGATCAATTAATAATTTGCTTCCAGAGTTATGTTTACACATGGTACCTATTACATTTCGTAATAAATACAAAAAACCTCATATTATCTTATTTTGATCTAACGCTGGAACAGGATACAGTCACTCTAGTGGTAGAAAGCGCTCCTTGCGGCGGCTTTGTGAACCTACGTCTGACGGGCTTTTCTATTGAAATATATTACAAATTAAACCCCCGCTTTCCGATTGACCGGTTCAGCTCATTTCTACAACACTTCTTTCTCATGAGTTACCCACGACGTATACCGCGTTTCGTTACAATACAGCAGAAATTACGACCGGTATGAGTATATTAAGAATTTGGGTCAGGAGTAAACCCCCCCTTCTAATGAACCGATTTAGTTTATTTTTACAAAACATATTTACCTGTAGATTACCACTACGAATACCGACTTCCGTTGAAATATACCAAAAATCACGGCTGGTAGTGGCGAATTGGTATTGTGGGTCCGGAGTAAACCCCCCCTTCTAATGAACCGATTTAGTTCATTTTTATATCTCACTTTTCTCTCTATATTACCACTACGAATACCAAGTTTCATTGAAATATAACAAATATTACGGCTGACATAGTCAAATTAGTGTATTGGGTTCGGGGTAAACCCCCCCTTCCGGTGGCCGACACTGGTGGTTAACGAACTCGTTCAATCGTTTGCTAATTGAATGCTATATACCAAGTTTCGTGACGAAAAAACAAAAATTCTGGCCGCTATCGTGTTAACAGACACACATATATATATATATATATATATATATATATATATATATATATATATATATATAAATTTTAACGGGGGTCATTTTCGGTGTGTACTAGGTAGGATCGATAAAGATTTGAAGAAATGTTTCAAAAATTCCGTCATGAGTCCAACCTCAATAGCTACTTTCCTTCGGAGGAAAGTGCTAAAACTGTGTACAAGATGTCATGTAAACCTTCTTATTTGCATTGAGGAATGTGTATATAAACATTTTATTAATTAATAATCTGTATAAGTGCAAAAATAAACTCAAGATGAAATTAAATTTTTTTGTCGTGAAAGTCAGTAATATTTCGTCGTTTTTTGATACATAATTATTTTCTTATATCTGTTCTGATCGCCTCTAACAAGATAATTCTGCTGAAATCGGGATTCGTATGTACTCGAGTGAAGAGTTAAAGCCCAAGAGAGGATATATTTCCTTGGTAGGCTAACAGCCCAGTAGGGGATTCATAGAAAGACCTGAAAACCTTTCAGATCCAAGAATATGAAATAAATTGAGATGCTTCCAGAAATATGGAATCATCACATTCTTCCAAAAACAGCCCTGTTTTCACATTCGTTAGTGTACAATGTATGTATTAATTTAATTTCATATTTATATACATAATCTTCATTACATACATACAAATATTTAATACATAATTATCAAATCAAATGCTTTAGTTGATAAAAATAATGTAATAAATATGTTCGTATGTACATAATATTTAAAGAAGGAATAAAAATAAAAATTCCCCCATCGAGACCCCGGTTAATTGGAATCCCGGATAATAGAGTCCCGGATAATGGAGGTCTTACTGTATATATATATATATATATATATATATATATATATATATATATATATAATATCATTCCCTTAGCAACCACCGAGGAAGAAACAAGAAGACCTGGCTGCAGATGATGGAGATGAACCCATCGAAATATTCCCGGAAGAACTGAGAAGGAGTGAAGGAGTACCACCGCTGCAGAAAAATGCAGTTCCATCCAAATATATATATATAAACTTCTCACTCTCTAGTACGCCTTTTGTTGAAATGTGGTACAAAAATACATTGTAACAATAGAAATAGCAGGTTCTTTAACCAGCAGAATCTAATTATCAGAACACTGTTTGTTCTGTATAATTCGCTCCGAAAAATCGTAGAATAATAAATACGTTTTTATGCTTCAGGTTCATTTTTCATCAATCATTTTATGTGAGAAATCGCATTTACTCAAAGCAATATGAAGCGGAATGAATATTTTTTTTATATATATTTTTTTCTTGTTATGTCTGCTCATCCTCTAGGCCGTTAGTGCCGTGCTATCTACAGGTTGTCACCCTTTATAAGCACCCGAGATGTATTTTTTTAGAGAGCCCATCGCAAAAAAACGTCAACCACCCACAGGCGAAACTCGAACCCATATCTCCCGCATGAGAATCCAGCATGCTAACCACGAGGCGACGTGAGACACAGGAGTGGCTAATTAGAGACACTTTTAAAAAGAATTCTTACAGAACCTTACTATTTAAATAAAATAAAATAAACATATGAAATGAGGTAATGAAATAATATGTATATATATATATATATATATATATATATATAATATGTATATATAATATGTATATATTATATTTTATATAATATGTAATATATATTTTCTAAATACCACTAACCTATCATCGCCCAGCCCAAACAACTTGATAGAAAAATATGAAATTTTGCATGGACACTCTCTGTAGTTTGTAATTACGCGATAAGAAAGGAATTTTTGATATTCAACTCTTAAAAAAAGTCCGTCTCGCAGGACTGCATCATCTTAGCGCGGTTCCGTTCATATCCCTAGTCTAATTTGGAAAGATTAAAATAGAAGCAGTTATTATTTTGGTTCCACCAGTCTTTTTTTTAAAATTAATTATTATAATGGCGTGTCAACCATTAAGGTCACTAACGCCATTCCTGTGAGTAGTAAAGTCTTGAAAGGTCATGATTTACAATCTTACCTGGAAGGGTCCGCTACACTAGAAACAGACCCGCTAGTGACAAGGTCTTGGAATCTTGGAAATCTATATTTCTAACAATAAATTGTTTTTGTTATTTTACTTAACCAGTTTTATTGTCAAATACATTATCCAACTATAAGCAATTAAAAAATAACAAGAAATAAAACAGACAAAAAGAACCATTGGAATAAACGAAATCAATTAATTTAAAGCTTTAAGCACTTTTTTCTCCGATTGACATCGCCTAATTAAAACTTTCTTCAGAACCTTTTTTGTAGAGCATTTAGTAAGCTTCCGAATGGTAATCTTCCGCTTCACAAGATTGTCAACGATTTTCGAGATACTAACGAAATTATACAAAGTTACCAAAACTTTTGTTGTCTGTTAATAAAATATTTTATTCTAACCCTTCCTTTACTCTAAACGTAACAAAAATTTCAACATATTAGTGTTGATGAAACTCAAACATGCAGAAAATGTTTCAACTGTATCCCATAATTCTAAGTACCAAAATCAAAGACAAAGAACCCTCCCTAGGAAGGACGCTAGGCAGTTGAAAAGCTATATATCTTGGAAATCCATATCTCTAACATTAAATTGTTTTTCTTATTTTTCTTAACCTGTTTTATTTTCAAATACAATATCCAACAATAAGCAATTAAAAAATAACAAGGAATAAAAAACAGACAAAAAGAACAGTTCGAATAAGCGAAATCAATTACTTTAAAGTTTTAAGCTCTTATTTCTCCGATTGACATCGCCTAATCAAAACTTTCATTAGAACCTTTTTTTTAGAGCATTTAATAAGCTTTCTAATGATATTCTTCCGTTTACCAATATTTTCAACCTTTTTCGAGATATTAAGGAAAGTAAACAAAGTTACTAAAACTTTTTATGTCTGTTAATAAAATATTTTATTCTAACCCTTCCTTAACTCCAAACGTAACCAAAATTTCAACATATTAGTTTTGATGAAAGTAGAACATGCAGAAAATGTTTCAACTGAATCCCGGTATGAAAACGGTATTCAAAAAATATTTTTCCAATTTTCTCGAAAACGGTTAAAGCTATCGCCTTGAAAATGGTTTCATTCGTTTTCCTAGCCCAGGAATCATATAAAGCGAGTACTTAGAAGCTTATGAACTCAAAAACGTAAGCGTTACGATTTTTTTTTGGGCGAATTTCGCCCCAAACGCCATCTTCCAGTAGGCGGATTTTGCTGGTTAACGAACTTGACCTTTCAAATTGGACGAAGGATTTTTGTACCAAATTTCATCAAAATCGGACCATTCGTCTTCTATCTAGAGAGCGAACAGACAAATATATATATATATATATATATATATATATATATATATATATATATATATATATATATAAATAAATATATACATATATATATATATATAAATATACAAATTTGAACCACCGTTATTTTCGGTCTCTAGGGGTTCTGAAACGCGAAATTTTCTAGTCGGCACTTCCGGATTGTTTCATTGTATCAACCCTATAAGCGGGGTTCCTCCCTATGGGGGAGGAACCGCGCTAATAATGTTAGAGGGTTTTGAATATATAGTTGGTTAGAGAGCTGGCACGCCTGGCGGCAAGCGTTGCTAGGACGATAACAGGTCAGCTGTTAAGGTATTGTATTCATTTCTTAATATTATTTCTATTTGAGCTTCATTTCAACTACGATGGCAGACCTTGAATTACTGGAAATAAACTTTGATTTTCGTGATGGTCCATCCGACGTAATAATATCCCGAATCCTTGCACAGCCTTCTCGCTTATCAGCATCCCCAATCAGAACACTTCTTGGTAATGCTCGCAAATATAATGGATGTTTCCAAATGACATCACGGAAACAAAAAATTTTAAATTTTAACGTCCATTTATTATTGACAACGAATTTTAAGCTGTACTGGTTAAACTGCTGTTACCTATAGATTACGGGATATCTCTATGTTATGTGTTTTTGACACTTATCCGGGCTGCCCCAGTGTCCAGAAACATTATACTTTCATTACCTATCAATTGATAAATAACTTATAGAATGACGGGAACCGTGCTATAATAAACTACACAAAATTACATATTAGCGTTAATTGGGGACTAGTGGCTAGCGCGCTAGATTCATAAGCGGGAGATGTGGTGGGTTCGATCCCCACCTGCGCCAGAAATTTTCTCATCTTAGGGCTCGCTGAGAAAATTAGCGCTAATAGCCAAGATTTGTTCATGCGCCGTAAAAAAAAAAAAAAAAAAAAAAAAAAAAAAAAAAAAAAAAAAAAAAAAAAAAAAAAAAAAAAAAAAAAAAAAAAAAATTAGCGTTAATTTTGATGATACATTATTTAACGCAATATATATATATATATATATATATATATATATAAACACGTTTTAGGTTTTTCCAATAACGTGATCCCTAAAGAATAAAATAAAAGAAGTCAAGATAAGTAACCGCCATCAATAACCACTCTCCGTTCAAAGTAACCTGGCTATCTATCAAGCTCTCCTATTGGCTGTAGCTGGAGGTTTATCTCCAGAACCTCCTTCCGGTCACGATACTTCCTTCCTTTCTTCGGGAATCGAACCCTACAGCGAGTATTACCTCCTTCATGGGGTCTTCACAAAAACAACTTTCTATTGGCGATTTTGGCTAAAACAGATTTATATATATATATATATATATATATATATATATATATATATATATACCTATATGTTTATATATATATGTGTGTGTGTGTGTGCGGATGAATTCTTTAATATAAGTAGGTCCGCTTCTCAAAAATATTTGTAGCAAATCATTTTAGCTAATAATAGTAATAATAATTATATATATATACATATACATATATATATATATATATATATATATATATATATATATATATGTTTATATAAATATGTATAATAATTGTTTATATTGAACAAATATTTCAAAAAATCATTCATGAGTAATTGCTCAATACACTAAAAATTATTTTCTTGTATTTTCCTCTTTCTCGAGGTCATATAATAAAAAAGAAAAAAATACAAGGACTGTTCTGAAAGTGTAATAATATTATAAAAAAAATTAACACAATGGAATATTATCTATTTACATCTCCTTTTCACATACAAAAATAACAAATTGGTTAGTGATGGTATGTTCTTTATTTATATTCAATAACATTTTTATAGACTATTTGTACATTTAGTGTATTAATTTATTTATATGTTGGATTTTAATACTGGCCTAAGTGAATAAATTAAATCGTATTATACTATTTCAAAAGCTAATCCAAATTCTTAACTAAATGCCTGAGGCAGAAAAATTGTTAAGTATTTAATGTTTAATAATTTATGGTTTTTAAAAAAAATGTTATCAGTAATATTTTTTGATAATTGTTAAGTTCAACGGTATAGAAGAATGATTTATTTTGGCCTTGCACTCCCATTTTGCACGTAATTTATAACTGTGACTTGGTTGTAATCTATATGCATAAAAATCACCTGTCTGTTTGTCCCTCTCATTGTTTCTTATACAAATCCACACCGTTTGACCGTTTTTGACCAAACTTGGCACACAGGAAGTTCTTGATACGGGAAATCTCCTAGGCTAGGTCAAAATTGTTAAATTTCAAAATTTGGTCAAAAGGTCAAAAGTTTTGTTGATGGAAAATTGGCTACACTGAACCATTCAGATTCTGACGGCCATTTTGAATCGACAGCCATTTTCAATAATGTCAAAAAATATATTTGTTGATGTTTTTGATAATTAGAATAACTCGAACTCATTGATGAATTTACATCATTATATAATCATGTAATGCAGTTTATTTCAATTCTATATCAACAGTCATTGTCTAACTAAGGAGCGCTGGCCTTTCTTTGATAAGAGCTATCTACTCGCAGGCTCTGCTACTGGCCTCTGAATTACTGGACAGATATATACAAATTCACACCGTTTGACCGATTTTGACGTAAATGGGTACACAGGTAGATCTTGATACGGGGAGAGTCATAGGCAGAAAGTAGGTGTAGCATGGCACGCCGGGCAACAGCTAGTGTGATTTAAATTACACGTAAATCCGGTGTATTTATATATATATATATACACTGAAACCTCTCTATAGCGGACACCTCTGGGAGAACCAAAGATGTCCACTATAGAGAGGTGTCCGCTATACAGAGGGGTTGGTCGAGATGGATACGTACCGAATTTTTAATTCATGTTTTAATTAACCATCTAATAATTACCCATAGCAAGTTTTTTTTTAAGTATATAGAAAGAAGTTCAATAAGTATAAATTAAAAAAAAAAATTGTATTCTTAAAAGTTTAAAGCATAAAGACGTTCTTAGTTCTCGGACAATATTTTTGTCACAATTTTCCGTCCGTTTCTTCAAAATTTCATCTTTCTTTTTCAATATTTCTGCTGCTTGTGTTTTCCCTATCTTAAAAATCTCGGCAACTTTACGCACACCACATTTTTCGCGATTGGAAAATGTTATCACGTAAATTTTTTCTTTAAGTGTCAGAGATTTCCGATTAGACATATTGAAGAGAACGCACGATACTTATTCAACAAGAGCTAAAAACCAAATGAATAGTGACGTGAAGGAAGTTCTGCGGAAGGAATATGAACCGAACAGAGTTTTGGAATATTCCCGGAACCGTGATACCTCGTAGGCAAAACAATAGTAATCTGCCAGCGGGAAAATCATATGCTTCTGCTGAAAAGGAAGTGGTTCCTGTTGTGAAATTCCTAGGAAGATATTACTAGTCACTATTCTGTATATATATCTTATTCTTACAAAGAGTTTGTTATTGTTTACGCATTTTTCTGGAAACCTACACCGATGGGAACGCTTCTATAAATAACATTAGCTGTAATTGTCCGTAGTAAGGAGGTAAAAAATCAGATTTTTCTGTCCGTGTCCTTTGTACAGAGGTGTCCACAATATAGAGGTATATTTTACCTATAGAAAAATTCGGGACTGCGAGAAAACGTCCGTTAATAGAGGTGTCCGCAGTTAAGGGAGGTTTCACTGTATATATATATATATATATATATATATATATATATATATACGAGGGGTGAATAATGTTTTGGAGGACCCAAGTACAAAACTCGGACGAACACTAAAGACTATATCTTCTTGGGACGTCGTTTCAGGGTCAGATCTGACTTTTCAGACAGTCCGTTTTTCTCTCCCAGCCTTGAATATGTAATGTTATATGTTATTAATGTTGGTTACGTCAAATGTTATACAGAAGAATATCAGATGGCACACAGAGGGGCAAACGACATTTCTTGTTTCAAAAATTGCTACAGCCTCTAAATCTTATCCGATTTCAATGCATTTTTTTTTTTTTTTTTTTTTTTTTAATAATGAAAGCTAATAAAATTTAGAAAAACTAGCCAGATTTTTGTTTTTTGTTACCTCTGTTTATTAAATTACGTGTAAATAATAAAATAATATTTTATTTTTCATCTAATTTAATATCAACACTGTCCGGGCTAGACGTGGAAAAAATCAAAATCTATTTTCAAATCATTCAAAAATCATATTATTTCAATTAATCTTGTTGTTGAATTAAGATAAATTTAGGTTTTGAAGATCCCAGTCGGATTTTTTCCAAATCTAATCAGGATTTGAATGTTTAATTTCAACGATATCAGTGCAGACATTAAGTTACATGAAAAATAAAAGGTTATTTTATGTTAATTGTAAATTAAAGCTTTTATTTTTAAAAAAATGCATAGAGTTCGGTTAAGATTTGGCGGCTATAGTCTTTTTTGAAACACGAAATGTCGTTTGGCCCCACTGTGCACCGGTAGCATAGCGCTGACCACACAATCTCCCAATATATACACAATGGTTAGAAAACGTCGATATTTCCCTTCGAATCCTCCGCAACGCATAATCGGACCTTCATTATACGCGGGCTTACAGCGAGGAAGGACTCTAAAATACACAACATGTAATCTGAAAGAAAGTTCATTTGATCCTCACGAGTCGAGAGCTTAGAAAGGAGCCGGTGAGAGCAGTGTAGTATTTCCAGGCCACTTGTAGAAGGTCGGGTGTACGGAAGTCCTGGGGTCGTGTTTGCCTGTGGTGAGAGGTTGGTGAAGGGACCAAGGAGTCTGGATTGTCCGGAGAAGTGTTTCCGATTAGGTGCTTTAGACTCAACTGTCTTCAGAGATTTACTTATTTTTATTTTTTCGACGCACCAACGTCTGGACCATTAGCGCCGAAAACCATGGTGCAGTCAGTAACTTCCTCAACGAGCTGTAATATGAGAAAATCCCTACCGCAGGCGGGCCTCGAACCCCCATTTCCCACATGATAAGCCAAGGTGTTAGCAACTAGGCCACGGGGATGATTTTTATTTTTTTTTTTTTTATTTTTTTTTTTTTTTTTTTTTTTAGATTATACTAATATATACACGCTGTCCAGGGCGTAAGAACCGAAAAGTTACTCGCCCTAAAATCCAATCCTAATCCTATACACGCTGTCCTGTATTGGCGTTCCCCAATTGAAATATTTTTTAAACTGTTAGAGATTTTCCAATGGACAAAATTTGTACCTCTCGTCGAGACCTTTCAGATGCATCATTTGTTCAGTCAATTTAATCCAATGAATTACTCAAAAATTGCTGAATATTTACATTAGAAAGGGGGCGAGGTTAGCTCAGTGGTAGAGCACTGGTCTCATATGCTGGAGGACCTGAGTTCAATTGTCTTCGTTCATGGTTTGAATTCGGCCTCCCTGACCGTCTCTAGGCCAACCCAGCCTTTAATTAATTTATTAATGGGTACCTTGGGTGCTAATGACTCTAGCAGTCGAAGCAGCCAAGGGGACAATCAGGCGGCCGGAGCTTAGTACTGGCCATCCTATCTGCCTAGTGTGCCCTATGGTCTTGAATCAGATAGCTCTATAGTATCTGCCACTCAAGGCCCTCGTGGCCTCTTACGGGACTGTATTTTTTTTTTTTTTTTTTTTTTTTTTTTTTTTACATTAAATAATCTTGATTTATTGATGGAATCTCTGAAATTGATTGCTGAAGTAAGTTCCTAGACTGCGTTAAAAGATTGGTACCTAAGTAAAATATTTTTTAGGGGGAGAGGTTAGCTCAGTGGCATAATTTTTTTTGTTAACTTTCCTCGAAAAAGGTTATAGACATGGTCCTGAAAATGGTATCATAAGATTTCCCATTAACGTGTACCTGGAAGCCTAGTAACGCGGCAGCAAGTGCTACGATTTTTGACCTACGAATTTCGTCCAAAATTCTTTTGTTGGACAGATTCTGCTGGCTTACAAAATTGTCGTTTCAAATTGTACAAAGTATTTTTGTACTTAATTTCATCACAATTGGAGCATTTTTGAGACAGCTACAGAGCGAACAGAGGCTGATTAAATCTACATCACATCGTTACAGGCCGACCATAATTTACAGTATTTTTTTTTTCATAGTTTAGGCAGAGAATAGGCAAATTTTAAAAATAATAAACCTTCAGAGTATGTTTTCATACGTTAGCATTTTATCAAAAATTCCAGAGTTAGACGCACTGGAGTAAAACTGAAGGCGGACACGTCAGTAATAGACACTTTTTTAATAAAAAAAAAATAAAAATATAGCTTTTTGAGGTTCATACAAGCGTATGGAGTAAGCGCATCGAGTCATGAGGTCGACCTTACAAGCGGGGTTCCACCCTATGGAGGGAGGGAGGAACCGCGCTAAAACAATCGCTCTTTGAAGTTCGTACAGTTCATCAAAGGCAAGCATGCCCACCCCGCGGCACATTTTATGACTTTTTGCAGCCACAATTAAAGTTAATTTATTAAAATTACAATTGCTTTGCATTTAAAATTAACATTGCTTACCCATATTATAATCTGTATTTAACAACTTGAAACTTTCAATCCAGTCATCATATAAACTAGTTTTCAGTACATTGATTGCTATTTCCGAGAGAGAGAGTGGTGATGGTTAGGCTTTGCGTGTCACGGTTTACGGGTCACCAAAGGAACCGATCATCGAATACACCGTTCTTGAGTGATTTAAAAGCTCTAAACGCAGTCCCATTTGCTTTCAAAGACTCGATGACTTGCTACAACTACAGTTCGGTTCATCGAATCACAAGCTGCAATGTTCAAAAGATCCGGTATGCGAACTCCGTAATGAGATCTCAGAGGATGGTAAATCATGTACGCCGAAAGCGTACTTTCACTAGTTTGCTGACTTGGAGTCGTAAACGGTTTTTGAATAATGCTCTATGCAAGGGAGAAAGCGAGAATAACAAAGGTCCTAAAATGCACCCTTGTGGTGCATGTTCGGTCGTTGCTGTTCAATTGTTAATATATGCAAATGGTTTAATCTCACCTCTTCTCCACTAAAGTGTTTCTTTGCTTTACAATTTTCTTTTTGCACATTATCGTATGTAACTAAGAACTTTTGAAGAAGGTGGAGTTTTTTATAGTACGATATTATAGGTTTTTTTTCCCTGTCTAATGGCTTAGGTTTTACAAAAGTTTGCGTGACGCGTCAACGTGCTTTTATTAAGAACTAGTTGATTGCCCGTGCTTCGTCACAACAGATACTATACCGTCGTACTATATGTTATTCATCAATTGATAAGTAATAAAAGTATAATGTTTCTGGGCACTGGGGCGCTCCGGACCCATGTCAACAAACACATAACGTAGAGATAACCCGTTTTCTATAGCTTACCAGTAACAGGAGTTTAACCACCACAGGTTAAAATCCGTTGTCAATAATAAATGTATGTTAAAATTAAAAAAATTCTGTTTCCAAGTTGTCATTTGGAAACACCTATTATATTTGCGAGCATTGCCAAGAAGTGTTCTGACTGGGGATGCTGGTGGGTGAGGAGGCTGTGCAAGGGTTCGGGATATTATTACCTCGGATGGACCATCACCAGGTATAGCGTAAACTCTATGAAGGACAAAATCATAGTTTATTTCTAGTAATTCAAGGTTTGCATTCATAGTGGAAATTAACCTCAATCAGCCAACTAAAACTTTAAGCCCGTCCAAAAATATTTAATAATTTGGAAATCCAAAAAACCTTTCTTAGCGAGTGTCATTTCAGATTTCAGAGTGACGGGTATTTGACAAATATATAGGTAAAATGTTTGAAAATATATCTCAGTTTTATAATTATTTTGTTATTTTTTTGGAATTCTTGAAAAACAAAAAATATTTTTAAAAAAATAATGCATTTTTTTAAAATTATGCTAGAGTTTAATCAATTCACTAATTAACATGGCAAATTATGATTATTATTAAAAAACAAATAGGTACCTAGTTGGAAGGACTAGCATAGCCATATTGCTGTCGTTTTTTTTTTTTTTTTTGTTTTTTTTTTAATGTATCAACAATTGGGCTATTAAGGCCGGGCTATCTACAGATAGCCATCCTTTTTTAATGCAAACAGCACGTGGTCGGTCACCCATTCAGGTAATGGCCACGCCCGAAGTTGCTTACGGAGATCAATTAGTTTTTAGATTTTCGTATATGTTCTAAAATATCTCTTAAACGGTTATTTCAATCGGAGAATATTTAATTGATTATTCATTATCAATAATAATTGATAATTTTGAGTAATGTCCCCTTCTTTGGGTTTTCTCTGCATTGGGGCACCTAAAATCGCATTATTTTTCAAGATTTAATTACAGAAGCTATTAAAATTGTTCTCCAAATATTAACTACATCTGTTCCATGCCTCCGAAATGACACCAAGTTTTTTTTTATCTATATTCTATAGATAAAAAAGATCTATATATCTATATGGAACTCTATCCCTCTTTGGATTCGACACTCTCCTTCCTTACCTGTATTTAAATCCCGCTTCTTTGCTTTTCCCCTATCCTCCCAGGAAGACGCTTCTTAAGATTTGACCACCAGCAAGACCAGTTTAGCTATGTAAATTATATTCTTGTTTTCTTCTCATGTTTATGTATTTATTTTTATTCATATCCTTTTATAGCCCCCATTTCTTCAATATTTATTTAATTTTTTAATATTCATTTGTTCATTTTAAACTATTTAATTATAAGCCCACCCCCCTCTGAATATTGTATCAACATTACCCCAATCCAATTATAATTTATGTACATATTTACTTATGTTTTATTTTCTTAATTAAGACCTCACTTATAATATTTGTATTCTTTTTTTTTTTTTATACTTTTGTTTTTTCTTTATTTATATTCATATTTTTGGGTTAAATTTGTTTATTGTTTATTTTGTATTTATTTTTATTCTTATGGGACAAAGTCCCAGAATAAAGTTTTTTTTTTTTCATTCATTCATTCATTCATTATATTCAGGAGATACGATGGCCCTGATTTGCTCGTGAGTCCGATCCTAGATGTTAAACTTTAAATAAAAGAACTATAAACAACAACAAGAAAAATATTTTTATACACACATTGAACTTATGTAGCTAATAATGTCATTAGGAAGTGAGTGTGAGTGTGCTTGCATACAGGCACTCACTCACCTTCACTAATGCAGGCCAATGTCAGTGGGTTGCCTACAACATCAGCAAGCAGACATTGCCTTGGTTTCGCAGGCTAACAGTCAGGGTTTCGTCCTTCGTTCGGTCTTAAGACGCTTTGTCGAGATGTTATCATTAGAAACACAAGCCTTAGGCTGTATCTACATTGGATCCGTATTTCTCTCGATCCGATATCGGTGGACCGACAGCGGCCGACATTGCCTTGGTTTCGCAGGCTAACTGTCAGGGTTTCGTCCTTCGTTCGGTCTTAAAAGCTTGTTCGAGATGTTATCATTAGAAACACAAGCCTTAGGCTGTATCTACATTGGATCCGTATTTCTCCCGATCCGATATCGGTGGACCGACAGCGGCCGACGTGTGTGCCTACTTTGGTTCCGATCCAGTCTCAGCTCGTCAGTAATAAACTCGTAGTGAAGTGAAAATGAGTGATTAATTTAAGAAATACCACCTAATAAGCATAGAAACCTTCGATTAGGTTATGAAGGATGAGTTGAGAGGCCAATCAATCTTCTGAAAGTACATCAGTTCCAAAAAATAATCTTAGAGTAACAATTAATTCTGCTTCCTTTGTCTCGAGAGATACATTCTTTTGCTCAGACCGTAGAATTACAATCATTGTATTTTTGTGGTAGGCGGAAGGTCAATAAAGTTGGTGACGGAATAAAGTTGGTGATACTGTATGGTGAAGTTTTAGCGCGGTTCCTCCCTCCCCCATAGGGAGGAACCCCGCTTATAAGGTTGATACAATGAAACAATCCGGAAGTGCCGACTAGAACATTTCGCGTTTCAGAACCCCTAGAAACCGAAAATAACGGAGGTTCAAATTTGTATATATATATATATATATATATATATATATATATATATATATGTGTTGTTCATTCGGCATCTGTCTCCAGCGGTCTTGCTCCTCCTGTCATCGCAATATTTCGCCGGATTCCTCTCCGGCTTCTTCAGGCAATCATTCATCCTTGCTGGTTGGTAAGGGAATGAGCTCGTCAGCGGTTTGGGCCCTTCTTATCCCTCTTGGTCGGAGACTATGCGAGCCAATGAACTGGGGAGTCTCTGGGCCAATCGGGTTCCGTCTGTCTAAGTTAACTTCCTCGGTCGTCCGTTCGGGGCGCTGGTGGTCCTGTATGAGTGGATTGTCTCCAGTCTTCTTCAGGATGGCCCGCCAGGTGTTGGAGAGGATGAGTCCTTCTTCTCTATTGAAATTGGCTGGATTTTTGTGGATCTCAATCGCCTCTCTGATGAGTCTCCTGTTCAGCGTGTGCTCAGCGAATCCCCGATTTTGTTCAGCGGCTTGTAGGCGACCTCCATATCCTGTTTCCTAAATAGTCTGCCTAGCTTCTCGCTGACCCCGCTGACATACGGTAGGGTAATTCTGCTTCTCAGCGAGAAGCTAGGCAGACTATTTAGGAAACAGGATATGGAGGTCGCCTACAAGCCGCTGAACAAAATCGGGGATTGGCTGAGCACAAGCAAGGACAAGCAGCGGTTGCAAGACCAGGGTGTATATCTTCTACCATGTGACTGCGGGAAAGTGTATATAGGACAGACAGGGAAGAAGGTAGCCACTCGAATCGCGCAACACGCTGCAGACTACAGGCTGGGACGCACCAAAACTTCTGCGGTGGCAACACATGGAGAAGAGTGCCCCAGACAAGTCCTGTTTGATCAAGCCAAGACCCTGGCTAAGGAAGACACGCTGAACAGGAGACTCATCAGAGAGGCGATTGAGATCCACAAAAATCCAGCCAACTTCAATAGAGAAGAAGGACTCATCCTCTCCAACACCTGGCGGGCCATCCTGAAGAAGACTGGAGACAATCCACTCATACAGGACCACCAGCGCCCCGAACGGACGACCGAGGAAGTTAACTTAGACAGACGGAACCCGATTGGCCCAGAGACTCCCCAGTTCATTGGCTCGCATAGTCTCCGACCAAGAGCGATAAGAAGGGCCCAAACCGCTGACGAGCTCATTCCCTTACCAACCAGCAAGGATGAATGATTGCCTGAAGAAGCCGGAGAGGAATCCGGCGAAATATTGCGATGACAGGAGGAGCAAGACCGCTGGAGACAGATGCCGAATGAACAACACATTTAATTCCCAGCGAAGTAGCTTGAAAAATAGCATATGTATATATATATATATATATATATATATATGTATATATTTATATATATGTATATATTTATATATATATATATATATATATATATATATATATATATATATATATATATAAATATATACATATATATATATATATATATATATAAATATATACATATATATATATATATATATATATATATATATATATATATATATTTGTCTGTTCGCTCTCTATGTAGAAAACGAATGGTCCGATTGTGATGAAATTTGGTACAAAAATCCGTCGTCTGATTTGAAAGGTCAAGTTCGTTAGCCAGCAGAATCCGCCCACTGGAAGATCGCGTTTGGGGCGAAATTCGCGCAAAAAAAATCGTAACGCTTACGTTTTTGAGTTCATAAGCTTGTAAGTACTCGTTTTATAGGCTTCTTGGGCTAGGAAAACGAATGAAACCATTTTCAAGGCGATAGCTTTAACCGTTTTCGAGAAAATTGGAAAAATAGTTTTGAATACCGTTTTTGGTTTGGGTACTTAGAATCATGGGATTCAGTTGAAACATTTTCTGCATGTTCTACTTTCATTAAAACTAATATGTTGAAATTTTTGTTACGTTTGGAGTTTAGGAAGAGTTAGAATAAAATATTTTATTAACAGATATAAAAAATTTTGGTAACTTTGTATACTTTCCTTAATATCTCGAAAATGGTTGAGAATCTTGGGAAACGGAAGATGACCATTAGAAAGCTCACTTAATGCTTTTCAAAAATGGTTCTGATGAAAGTTTTGATTAGGCGATGTCAATCGGAGAAATAAGTGCTTAATACTTTAAAGTAATTGATTTCGCTTATTCGAACTGTTCTTTTTGTCTTTGATTTTGGTACTTAGAATTATGGGATTCAGTTGAAACATTTTCTGCACGTTCGAATTGTATCAACACTAATATGTTGAAATTTTAGTTACGTTTGGAGTAAAGGAAGGGTTAGAATAAAATATTTTATTAACAGACAAGAAAAGTTTTGGTAACCTTTTATACTTTCGTTAGTATCTCGAAAACCGTTGACAATCTTGGGAAGCGAAAGGTTACCATTCGAAAGCTTACTAAATGGTCTACAAAAAAGGTTCTAAAGAAAGTTTTGAATAAGCGATGTCAATCGGAGAAATAAGTACATATAACTTAGAAGTTTGATAAACGATAATTGATTTGGTTTATTTATACGGTTCTTTTTGTCTGTTTTTATTTCTTGTTATTTTGTTATTGCTTCAAGGAGGAGGATGTATTTCTCAATAAAACAGGGGAATAAATACAAATTCTTTGAACCTGTAACTTCTCTGTGTAGAGTCAGTCCGGGTCGAGGTAGTAGGCCGGTTCAGGTAGGCTTTTATTGCACTTCATAAATCAAGATTCATTGTTCTCATCAAGCATTCTAGGACAGCTGACAGTTACCTTTACCTGTAGGAAGTCATGCAGCCAAATTCTATACTAGAAATATAATTATATTTTGTGGTTGAATGTGGCCGTAGTTCAATAAAAACTAACACTACTTTCTCATTTTCATGTACAATTTTATTTTGTTTAGTTGCATTTAAAAGTAAAATGGATATGTTAGCACTGCAAGTTAAGTAAATTAGAAATATATTCGTAGAAGAGTCTTCGTAGACCGAAACTTGGGACGGCAGAGAGAGTAATTTCTGCTTAGGATAGTTTCATCCCTAGCCGAAAATCATGTTTTTTTTTTTTTTTTCATATTTGTTTACATTAGGAATGATCCAAACAAATTAATAACTGTTTCTATTCTAAGTCTACAAAATAACACTAGGGATATGAATGGAACCGCGCTAAGATGACGCAGTTCCTGCGAGTCGGACTTTTTTTATTAATTGACCTTCCCCGCCTACCACGAAAATAAGAAGATTGAAAAAAAGGGTCAGTTGAAGAATTATAATCATTGTACTTTCTTATGTCTGAGCGTATGGGCGGTATATTTTTATTTTTCTTTATTACTTCCTTGTCTGTAAGTTTTTTGTTCAGAATTATTTGGTCCTAATATTTTTCCTAATAATCACTATTCCAGGTAGAAGTGAGGAGTACCACCGCTGGAGAAAAATGCCGTTCCATCTAAATATATATATATATATATATATATATATATATATATATATATATATATATATTTCGTAATTTGAAATCTTCGTACGAGACTAGAGACCAGCCATGGCTGGTGGTTGTTCTTGTTAGATTTTATAAAAAAACTTTTAATTTATTTTTTGTTAGTATGTATAAGAAATGTTTGTCCGTGAAGAGAGGCCAAGCGGACATTTTTCTGTAACTTTTTTTTTCAGTTTACTCGTCACTAAAGCATATTCATGCTAAAATTTATTTGAATTATTATTGAATAAAAATGTTATCGAATAATGCCCTCCTCTGGTACTCGGCAATAATACAGAACGGCGGATGACAATATTCTCTAGAAGTCTGGAGCACATCCCTAGGGGTTGCTACTCCTTTAGATGGAATGAGGTAGTCGACAAACGTGACTAGAACCCGTTATGATGGCACGTTCCGTATCTACTATGACGGCGACCATCTTAGCGATTTAGACTCAAAACATTTGGCTGACAAGACAGAGTCAACCTAAATTGAAATTAAATATTGTAGTGCAAAAAAAAATCCTTTAAATTCAACTCACCAACCGAGCTTACATAAGTGACGGACATCTAATGATAATAATGAAATATTATTTTAATATCTCCAATTTCCGTTTTGTAAATTAATAGCTCATCAGAACAGTAAAAAAAGTTCGTCACGCAGGAGCTGCATAACTAAGCACTTTCCTCAGAATGTGGGTAGTGTAGACTGCTTTCCAGAACAATTTGCTTAAAATATCCTACATAAATAAAATAAAAACATGAATAGTTCTCTTTTAAATTTGTAATGAGTAACTGATCAATTATTAATTTGCTTCCAGAGTTATGTTTACACATGGTACCTATTACACTACGTAATAAATACAAAAAACCTCATATTATCGTATTTTGATCTAACGCAGGAACAGGATACAGTCACTCTAGTGGTAGAAAGCGCTCCTTGCGGCGGCTTTGTGAACCTACGTCAGGCGGGCTTTTCTATTGAAATATATTACAAATTAAACCCCCGCTTTCCGATTGACCAATTATGCTCATTTTTACAACACTTCTTTCTCATGAGTTACCCACGACGTGTACCGCGTTTCGTTACAATACAGCAGAAATTACGACCGGTATGAGTATATTAGGAATTTGGGTCCGGAGTAAACCCCCCCTTCTAATGAACCAATTTACTTTATTTTTACAACACATATTTACCTGTAGATTACCACTACGAATACCGAGTTTCGTCGAAATATACCAAAAATCACGGCTGGTAGTGGCGAATTGGTATTGTGGGTCCGGAGTAACCCCCCCCCCCCCTTCTAATGAACCCATTTAGCTCATTTTTATATCTCAATTTTCTCTCTATATTACCACTACGAATACCAAGTTTCGTTGAAATATAACAAATGTTACGGCTGACATAGTCAAATTAGTGTTTTGGGTTCGGGGTAAACCCCCCCTTCCGGTGGACCGACTTTGGTGGTTAACGAACTCGTTCAATCGTTTGCTAATTGAATGCTATATACCAAGTTTCGTCACGAAAAAACAAAAACTCTGACTGCTATCGTGTTAACAGACAGATATATATATATATATATATATATATATATATATATATATATATATATATATATATATATATATAAATTTTAAGGGGGGTCATTTTCGGTGTCTACTAGGTAGGATCGATAAAGATTTGAAGAAATTTTTCAAAAATTCCATCATGAGTCCAACCTCAATAGCTACTTTCCTTCGGAGGAAAGTGCTAATAAATTACTACAAGACTACAATATCCATAAACTCCAAGACAATCTGTCCCATCTTTAATAGTAATCAGCTTGAGGATATTTATCATATCGTCCCTGCCATGTCAAACTATCGAATATGCAAAATCTCGTTTTTAGATTCGTGACTTCGCTCTTGGATTGTGGACGATACGGCTTGCGCAACTCTAACGCCTTTAGAATAGCCTTTAATGCCTTAAATGAAGTATCGAATAAACAATTTTTTAATATAGTACTTTGTCAATAGATCAAATATGTTGTAAAAGTTCTTGAATTATTCACACGTAATTTAATAAACAGGGGTGACAAGATACAAAAATCAGGCCAGACAAAGTTGTTCTAAATGTTATTAGCTTTCATTTTAAAAAAAAAATGTATTTAAATCGGTTAAGATTAAGAGGCTGTAGTCTTTTTTGAAACACGAAATATTAATCAAGAATCTTCCATTAAGAATATTTTATATTTACTACTTCAAGAAAAATTTAAAATTCCTTTCCAGTATGGTTTGCTGGAATACTATTTCAGAATGCCAAATCTGTTTTATGATAAGAAAGTTATTCCAACTGGAGAAGGAGGGGGGGGGAGAAATATTCCCTATTAGAAGCAGTCCATTGATATGGATGATTTATTTGAAGAAATCGCTTCTGGAATTGTATTATCTACTTTCCTACTTATCAGTGAATTCTTCTTAAGGTGTAGTTTACGTGAAATTATTTTAGATTACTTCATTCTTTGTCTTCCATTTAGGCTAAAAGCAGAGGAATAGGGGAATATAGGTTATCATATTTAGTTTACAAGTTATAATATTTAGTTGATGAAGAAGAATAATTTAGGCCAGAAAAGGCAAATCCTTTGTTGAAAGGAACAAAACTTAGAATTATAAAGTATTAAGCTTAACTTATTTCTTGGATTGACATCGTCCCATCGAAAATTATATCTCATTCCTTTTTGTAGGGAATTTAGTAAGCTTTCGAATGGTTACCTTCCATTTACTACGATTTCCCAACCAATTTCGAGACATTTTAGAAAATATACGAAAACTTTTAATGCCTGTTAATGAAATATTTTATTTCTAGTACTTACTTAACTCCAAACGGAACAAAAATTTATCTATCTTAGATTACATGGATTTTAAATTTCTGGACAAGTTTCAATTGAATTAATCGTTTCTGAATACCCAAACTAAAAATTAGTTTAGAAAAGTATGCGTTTCAATGTTTCTCGAAATCATCCACGTTAAGAAACCTATCAAACGAGTACCAGCATATGAACTCGAAAAAATAAGCATTCCTATTTTTTTGCGCGAATTTTGCTCGAAAAGCCATGTTCTGGTGGACGGATTCTGCTGGTTAACTAAGTTGACGTTTTAAATAGACGAAAGTTTTTTGTACCAAATTTCATCGAAATCGAATCATTTTTGAGCCGACAGGAGAGCGAACAGACAAACTTGTGTATATATATATATATATATATATATATATATATATATATATACATATATATATATATATATACAAATTTGAACCATCTATAATTTTGAGATCTATGGGGTCTGAACGAGACATTTTCTAGTCGGCACTTCTGGATTGCGTCATGAGGTCAACCTTATAAGCGGGGTTCCTCCCTATGGAGGAAGTGAGGAACCTCACTAAAAAATACTATACTACAAGTGTTAAAGTACAATTTCTTGCTCAGGAACTGTTTTGCTTTTGAGCTATCAGAAAATTAATTCACACAAGCAGATTGTGAGAGATATCCTTTAGAAATTAGCCAAAGGATATTGACATACAGGGTGTGCCGTAGATGTGTGATCAAATTATGTGAATAGATAGAGGACTTTAAAAGGAACAAAAAAGTTCATAATATGAACTTTTTTGTTCCTTTTAAACTTTATATTATAAAGTATGGTAGGATTATCAACGATAAGAGAGATATTACAGTTCTTGTCTTTTTTTTTATGTGTATATATATATATATATATATAGATTGCTAACTTTTTTACAAACAAACTACTGTAGCTCCACCCTAATTGGTCAGACAGAAAAGCGAATGGAACCAAATGAAAGCTGGGTAAATTGTGTAAAGTAATTAGAAAAGAATGTTTTGTTTGCTCAAGGACATAACTTTAGCGTTAAATCGAATTTTGTGAATATTTACAGCTTACATAGTTTTTCTATAGATGAGATCTAAACATCTCGGATCTCATAAAAACCTCTTTCATTTCATAAGCTTTGATATGGTGTGAAACAAGTCTATCTTTATTTGACAACTAATAATGCAAGGGAACAAGAAACAAAAAAAATAAATAAAAACTATCTAAATTAACCATCAGTTATTTATCTAGGAATGGCTGCTATGGGATTCCGCTCGCCTCGCTCGCTCAAGGAATAGAATTCTATTAATTTTACTGAGTTGGATTGACTAGAGTTTTGGTATCTTCTTGAGCGAGCGGAAACGCATAGAACCTATGCCCATAAGCAACAGGTTCCGACGGGAGAGGAGGACCTTAAAATTTACAGTTATTTTTCAATAAATAGTTTATCAACATTTCAAATGAGAGTTCTTTATTTCCCAATTTTATATCCCTGCGCATGTGCATGTTTACAAATACGTTGTTTACGCCAGCTTTTATAACCTGCATAAAAGTGAACATTTGTGTTTAATAAATTTTTTATTGTATCAAAATACCTCACAGGACAAACAGAAAATAAAATCGGTTCCCAGGAGCCTAAACTTCACAAATATCATATTTTTAGTTCCTTTTAAACCTAACCAACTACAAGGACACATAATACCTCTACTACCACATAATCACGTGTGACTAATTCCAAATCGGGGTAATTACCGAGACAAGATATAGAAAATTGGCAGTAACCATTTAGAAAAAAAAAACGTGCTCTGACATTAAATTCTTTTAAATTATGATCTTATTTATCTATTTTTCGGTGAATAAAAATTGCATTCCTAATAGTCCTTGGAACGTTTTTGGCCCGGAGAAATCATTTCAATCGAACTTTTGTAAAAATAACATAATTTCCAAACATTATGGTCATATCACTAATACACCCTAATTGTGCGTAGCCTAACCTTCACTTATAATGGCTACGTCAGAACTAAGGTTACAGTATGGTCGGAGAGCTGGTAACGTACTTTTCATGAAGTGTTTTATGCACCTTGAAATGTGTTTCCTGGACATACCTTGGAACACCAGGTACTGCGCATAGGGGAATGGTGAAAAAAAATATTGCCCAAAAATAGTGTTTTATTCAGAAGCTAACTATCATTAATGTGAAAAAATTGCAAATTAAGACAATTTTACAATAAATAAGGCAGACACTTTTAAGGGGGTTAAAATGTAAATAAAAAAACAAAAAATAAAGTGCCTAGTTTTTTTTTTTAAATATTAAATGAAGTGTTTTATTCACGCTGCGATTTAAACAGCGTCTTTAATAAACATAATTGAAAATAATTACAAAAAGGCAGACACTTTGGTGGGGTTTAATTATCAGGAAACATGAAAATAAATGTTGCTTATGATAGACTGCAGTACAACATATATAATACAATAATGCGTGTAACCGTAAGAGTGAATGAGACGACCGCGCAGTTGTGATTGTTCTCTGTGCTCTCATTGGTTCTTCCTCATATGATCTTGTACAGCTGTTCCGTTTTAAATGCCAGTGTGAATAAAACTCTCATTTAATATTACAATAAAAACATTTGTTTTTTTTTACATGTTATACTTCTTAAAAGTGTCTGCCTTATTTATTATCCATTGTAAAATTGTCTTAATTTTACATTAAAAATAGTTGGCTTCTGAATAAAACTCTATTTTTGGGAAATATTTTTTTTGCACCTTTCCCCAAAGCGCTGTACCTGGTGTTCCACGGTAGTCTAGCCAACACTTACTTACCTTCTTATCTACCCAAGAGGTACATTATAGCAAAATTTCAAGGTTCATAAAACACTTCATGAAACGTGCGGTTACTGGCTCTCCTACTAGTATGGCTTCACTCAGCTGTAAGTAGTCTGTTGTGTAGAATCAGAAATACAATAAGAGATACAAGATTTTTTTTTTTTTTTTTTTTTTTTGCAATTTTGCGATATCTTTCACGGTTTAAAAGATATTTCAATTCTGGTCCACGTATATACGGGACACCCTGTATATATGATTACAATTTTTTATTTTAAAATTTTTACTTATCCGATTGTGGGATGAAAATAATAAAAACTTGATAAGATAAAAATTCAATTGAAAAATTAAAAGGTAATAAAGAGACATTATAAAAAGGAAAAAAAACTCAGAACAAAAATAAAATTTTCTTCAAAATATTAATAATGATAAAAAAACTGGAGACACACGAGAGTACACACAAGGAGAGACGCCATTTGCACACTGGACTGGTTATCACATGCGACGCAGGGTTGTTTTGCAGTTTTATTTATCTTTTTTTTTCTTTTTTTTTGGCAACACTGAGTCTGGTCCTGTGTAGTTGATAACAGGAGTAGGTTGCAGTGGCCAGGTTAGTTCTGGCATCCTGCTAGCTGCTACGAATTTAATACTCACAAATATGTTTTGTCTTTTTAAGGAATGTTGTTTTGTCTTAGTTTAAGCAGGTCCTACGAAATGGATAATTTATTAATTTAACTATTTTTATTTTTAGGTACGAAAACGTCTAGTGCACTGATTCTTCAACAAAAGGTATGCCTTTAGCCCAGTTATTAGACTGAAAGTGTTGTTGAGTGGGCTCAACATAGGACCTTGGATGACGCCAGGTTTCCACCTTTTTACCGGACATCATTAATACCGAGAAAATTACATCATTTATAAGCGATTGTGGTGTTTCGGAAGGCCAATAAAAAATAAAACAGAATTATTACTTGAGCTTCAAATCTTTTATTTCATTCTCTATAGCTTCCGCGCCTTTCAAGCAACTCTCCAGGGGATTAAAGAGACTTTCTTAACTGTAAACGTAACCAATATTTAAATATCTTAGGGTGCGTTTACACTTGGTATTTCTGGCAGGAAATATATGTCACAATATATGTCACGATATAAGTGTCGGATAGATATTCTCTTGCAAGTTTACATACGGACAGAAATAGCTAGACATTTATGTCATGGATATCTATAGGACAGTTCTCGCTTTGCAATAAATGTCCGGCCTGTTTACACTCAGACATATATGTCCTGTCTAGTCCATTCTGCTTGGTATAGAAGTTTCGGCAATATAGCTAGAAACCAAGATATTTCTGTCTGACTTTTATTTCTCTCTTTATAATCAGCGTATTCACCTGACGGTATAGAAGTGTCGACACTTATTGCTCGGGATAGAAATATATATCTCAGACATAAATTGCTCATGGTTTACACTAGTCGCAATTTCTGTCTGATATAAATTTCCTGCAATAACTAGCAAGTGTAAACCTACCCTTAGTTTAGATGAAGGTCAAACAAGAAGAAAAAGTTTCAATTGAATCCATAGTTTCTAAGGGTGGGTCTACATCTGACACTTCTCGCAGGAAATATATGTCAGGTGTCGGATAGATATTCTCTTGAAGGTTTACATACTGACAGAAATAGCTAGACATTTATGTCATGGATATGTATAGGACAGTTCTGGATTTGTTCTAATTTGCGATAAATTCACCAAAAGCACAAATAATCAGTGTTTACATCTGTTGGTATACAAGTGTCGACAATACAGCTAGTAGCCAAGATATTTATCTCTGAAACTAAATTCTTCTTGTAAAAATCTGTGTTTACACCTGACGGTATAGAAGTGTCGACACTTATAGCTCGTGATAGAAATATATATCTCAGACATAAATTGCTCATGGTTTAGGGTGCGTTTACATCTGACACTTCTCGCAGGAAATATATGTCAGGTGTCGGATAGATATTCTCTTGAAGGTTTACATACTGACAGAAATATCTAGACATTTATGTCATGGATATGTATAGGAGAGTTCTGGATTTGTTCTAATTTGCGATAAATTCACCAAAAGCACAAATAATCAGTGTTTACATCTGTTGGTATACAAGTGTCGACAATACAGCTAGTAGCCAAGATATTTATCTCTCAAATTAAATTCTTCTTGTAAAAATCTGTGTTTACACCTGGTGATATAGAAGTGTCGACACTTATAGTTCGTGATAGAAATATATATCTCAGACATAAATTGCTCATGGTTTACACTAGTCGCAATTTCTCTCTGATATAAATTTCCTGCAATAACTAGCAAGTGTAAACCCACCCTAAGTACCCGAACAAAAAATTAGTTAGGAAAAGTTGTATTATTATTATCAGCCAACCTCATTGGCAGGGTTTCTATAAGATTGATAATGTGACGTCGACATTTCTTGCCAGCGCAACATCTTTCGGATAACATCGTAAGCGAGTTTTCTCCCCCTTAGTGTTAAGGAAACATCCGTGAAATAAATAAAAGTAATATTATCTTTATTTTCATGATATTATCAGAAATAAATTATAGTTATTATATTATATAGTTGAATAAACCAAAATAGATCAAAAATTAAAAACGATCTTACAACCGGCCTCCTTGCATAACATACTGACTACACCGCTGATGTAGTCCTTGCAATCTCAT
The DNA here is from genome assembly GCA_946811695.1 of Gonocerus acuteangulatus. Lineage (NCBI taxonomy): Eukaryota > Metazoa > Arthropoda > Insecta > Hemiptera > Coreidae > Gonocerus > Gonocerus acuteangulatus. The sequence goes on along the minus strand of OX328129.1, from coordinate 8,943,295 downwards.
TATGGTTTGCAATTATTTTCACAAATGGGTAGTTTGTAACTTACGCCAACCCCAAGCCTAAGGCTGCAACTACATTGGACCCGTATTTCTCCCGATCCAATTTCGTTTGATCGACAGCGGCCGACTTGAGTGCCTCCCATTGGTCTCGACCCGATCCGATCCGATTTAGTCTTAGCTCGTCAGCAATGACCTCGTAATGAAGTGTAAATGAGAGATTAATTTAAGAAATACCACCTAATAAGCATAGAAACCTTCCATTAGGTTGAATGTTGGAGGCAAGAGAAGTATTGGTATTCTTATTTTAAAATCATTTATGAGGAAGGTAACTAGAAGGCTAAAAGCATTGGAAGGTTATAAACATTGGAAGGTTATAGACGTTGGATGGTTATGATCATCTTACCACGCAATTTAATAAACAAGGGAAACAAAGAAAAAATGTGAATTGACAAAATTGTTCTAAATTTGGTTCCCTTTGATTTAAAAAAAAAATCATTGAAATCGATTAAGATTTAGAACCTGTAGAACTTTTTGAACAAAATATACGGGTTGGCGCCATTTTACTTCGTCGGTCCGAAATCGGTCTAGAAACAAACATGTTTGAATGGCCAAGAATCGCCATGGCCATCGGATCGGGTCGGGTCGAAACCAATGTAGGCACCGCCATTGAGATGCATGTGTTTGTTTTTCTTCCGACAGTCGGTGGCAATTGGATCACATCGGAACGGGTCCAGTGTAAGTGCCCCCTAAAAATCAAGCGACGTCAAAACAGGGATTTCGGCCGGCAATGCATAGGTCCAAATCTTCAAATCCATATTTCTGGATAATGTTCATTGAGCTAATTCGTTATAACTCGTCCATTGTGAGCTGGTCACCCATCCATTTGCCATCATAGACCTTCTTTAGACGAGGCATTGCTTCGAGGAGTGCTGTACTCAAACAGTTCTGTAGAAGGTCATAAAACCCACTTAAATTTAACCGTTCATTAGTTAGGAAAACTAGTATTATTATTAGACGATCTCATAAGCGGTTTTCCTATGAGATGGGTAATGTGACGTCGACGTTTCTCGCCAGCACTTTCGGATGACATCGTAAGCGGGTTTTCTCCCCCTTAATGTCAAGGAAACATCCTTGTATGTAGTGGATCCTCTGAGTAGTGGACAAGGCTGAGTATTATTAAGACAGATTACCCCTGTCGACCCTAGAGGCTACCACTAGGCCGCCATCTTATCCAAGAGATGATTAATAGACAATGAAGGTAATTAGGAGCAGGTAATGTCTCGTCAAGAGCCTTTTAATGTCCGATGCATTTGCTGGTAATGTCTGTAATTTCAACATCTCACTAAATTGGGGTGAGGTAATTTCTACGAAGGATATCTTTCACATTATCTTTGCACATGCTTTTAGCTTTAGTAGTTACATTTAGCATTCTCCCAAATACAGTGGAACATGGATAATTCCAACTTCGATAATTCGAAATCGTGGTTAATTCGAATATTTCTCTCGGCCCCTAGAATTTAGGGCATAAACAATGTAAAAAAATCATGGTTAATTCGAATAAAATTTAGGATAATTCGAATTTTTTACGAATCTTTACCTCCAATGGGAGATGTTCGATCTTAATTTTTTTTTTAAATATTGTCCCCTCGGGTAAGAAGGATAGTAAGATACGGATGTAGGGGTTCCGGGACAAGAAGCGCGGCGGTTCCATCTACGAGAGGTAAAAAAAGGGTGTTGATTTGACATGTAATGACTCATAGTCTAGTTCTTGGACTCTAGGAGTTCTGAAGTGGTGGGTCGCGCTTCCTCCCTTCCAGGGGTTGTAGTTACATACACCATCCTGTTTTATCCTAGAATTCCCTTCCACCATCCCTCCCGTCTTCATTTCTTATTCAGTTATAAGTGAGTCAGCGTCTAGATCTGTTGTATTGTTTGTGCCTTGAATTTCCGGTGTACAGCGCAGTTCAGTGATTCTCTGCCAGAGAAAAAAGTTGCAATTAAGGAAGTTTAAAATGGAATAAAGAAAAAATCTGAAATTGCCAAGGACTTTAGAATTCCTCCTAACACTTTATCAACTTACCTGAAAAATAATGAAAAAATTCTTGCCCATGAAAACATTAGACTTTTATTTTTACTTTTTTTATAAATTATTTATTACATATGTACGTAACCATCAATTTATGAAATATTTGTTATTGTTTAAATAAAATGTGAGAAAATATGAAATTCGATTTTTTACCCCTTTATTTTCAAAAACTTTTGTAATTCGAATTTTGGATAATTTGAACTTTTTTATCGGCCCTAGAGGTCCGAATTACCCAAGTTCTACTGTAGTTGTTTTCATTGTGATAGTAACGAGTTGTCGGTTTTAATAGATTTTTATCCATAGACAAGGAAATTGTTTTTACATAGTTTGTAATTGTGCATAATTGTAAGCAGTATCCTTGCTGTCCGTCCAGCAAAAGATGTGTAAACAGAACACATTCTTTGATAACGCATAAATATAAAAATTATCTCTTATATTTACCACATGCCGACGGAATGTTACTAGGAAAATTAGTAACTAATACTTTCGAAAATGTTGGTTTAAACGATTCTTTGAGTTTTTTCTTCTCAGTTTTAAATTACTTTTTGCTTTTGTGATTGATTTTAGCAATAAAATGAATTTAATAGTAAAACACGGAGGTGGGGCGCGTGGGTCGGCGGGAGCGATGGGCTCAGTTAGGGTTGAGGCCGAGCCCCCCCCCTCATGCGGTCTGTGAAGGTTTGGTTACCCTGGCACCAGCAAGCACACCTTCTATCATAGACCTGGCAGCCAGTCACCAGATGCGGGCCACTAAGGTAGAACTGGCACGGGGGACTCTACTCGACCTTGGCTGGGTCCGCCTCCTGCTGGCCATCGGGCTCTGTCTCTGCTTTCGATGCTACCAACGGGCCGACCAAGAGGCATAAATGACCCAATAGTGGTTGAATGGCCTTTAAACACCAAGGGAAAAAAAATAGTAAAACAAAGTACGCTAATTGGGAGACAATTTTTGTTGTTTCCTATGTAATAGTGACTTTCCAAAACTTGGAAAGCTCTATTTATAAAAAATACATTTTATTGCCAAATACATTTTTTCCACTATAAGCAATTACAAAAATAGTAAGCAATAAAAAAACTAAGGGAAACAGACAAAAAGAACCGTTCAAATAAACGCAACCAACTACTTCAAAGTTTTAAGAAGTTATTTCTCCAAATGCCACCGTCCCGTCGCATATTGCTTAAAAACAACTTATTTGTTAAAAATTTAGTAAGCTTTCGGAGGGTCACCTTTCGCTTATCACGATTTCTGAACCATTTTTTAATATTAAGTAAAATATACGGAGATCCCAAATGCTTTTCAGCGACAATATCCACGAATTGAACTTTATCGGAATATTTGCTAAAAACATTTGTGGCTATTTGTAAAAAATACTTAGTCCAGATGTACAGGGTGTCTGGGGGCAAATTTATATTTTTTGGTGCCGTTGGAATCATCGATTGTGCGGATTTGTCAGTCACGATGGTCGAGTGAGCATCGCGCATTCGCTGTGGAGACATTTTTTAAGAGTAATGATTCTTACGTAATTGCTAGTCAACAATTTTGTTCAAACCATTGCATTGCCCCTGGGCGACTGTTTGGTGTGCCTTATCCACGCATGAGATAATTGGACCATGTGACGGTGAAAAGTGTTGACGCATGATTACGGAATTCTTTTTTCCAAACCTGCAAGCTGATCCATCGTACTCTTCACACACGCGGTATCCACAGGATGGGGCGACTGCACACACAGCCAGAGCTTCGATGAATTTGCTTCGGGAAAATATCCCCCAAAAACTGATCAGTCGCTTTGGGGACATCTCATGGCCACCGAGGTCGCCTGATCTAACTCCCATGGATTTTTATTACGGGGCTACCTCAAAGAGAGGGTTTATAATGACGATCCCCAAGCTCTTGTGGCTTTAAAGGAAAATATTCGACGAGAAATCAGCACAATTGAACCAAGTTTACTGCAGCTTGTGGCGCAGAACACAAGGCTCCGTTTTGAACAGTGTGTTCAACCCGACGGAAGGCATCTGGATGGCATACTCTTTACAAAATAAAATCCGCATTTCCATTCTATCGTTCAATGCTCTTAATAAAACTTTGAGTCAATTATTACGGTTTTTATTTAAGTTTGAAAATATAAATCTACCACCAGACACCCTGTATATTCCAAATCGTAAATAAGAAATTTAAACCTTCGTGGAACCTTGCAAAGATTAAAAAAAAAATTCGCTATCCATTATAAAATCTCTGTATATCTTGGTATGATACCCCCTCGTGTAATCAAGATCAAAGTCATTTTCTTGAATTTATAAATAACAAATAACTCAATATTTTTCAATTCTATATGCCATAAGTTTTATATGGGATTTAAAGTTACCAACAACCAAAAATAGTTTTAATTCTTCGAAAACGAAATGGCGGAGCTTTGTCTGATAAAAGGAAACCCTATTTTTACATGGGCGATAGTCTGTAGGCGGCAATTTTTAATCTAGAACGAAAAACTAAAATCAAGTTCAAATCTAGTAAACAACGTAAGATTTTAAGACGTGTTAATTTCTTCGACCTTACAAAGCTTTAAGAAAATCGCCTCAGGGATTGGTATGTTTCAGACGAGCCTCTGTCGGTAATATTTAGAACTAAACATGACTCATATAACCTTGTAGACAATACTGTACCTAAGATATTTTACAAGACTCCCCTGAACTGACGATAATAAAAAGCAGACTTTGAAACCCTCAGCTGCTATTCCTTCTGGATCCGTCCACCATGTTGGATGCTAATCTCCATAATCCTCTCTCCATCCATATCCTGGTTTTACCTCATCCAGGTTCCTCTACTCTATCCTCTACATATCCAGGATTACATCTAGTCTTATCTCCATAATCCTCTCTCCATCCCTATCCTGGTTTTACCTCATTCAGATTCCTCTACTCTATCCTCTACATATCCAGGATTATATCTAGTCTTATCTCCATAATCCTCTCTCCGTCCCTATCCTGGTTTTACCTCATCCAGTTTCCTCTACTCTATCCTCTACATATCCAGGATTATATCTAGTCTTATCTCCATAATCCTCTCTCCGTCCCTATCCTGGTTTTACCTCATCCAGTTTCCTCTACTCTATCCTCTACATATCCAGGATTATATCTAGTCTTATCTCCATAATCCTCTCTCCATCCCTATCCTGGTTTTACCTCATCCAGATTCCTCTACTCTATCCTCTACATATCCAGGATTATATCTAGTCTTATCTCCATAATCCTCTCTCCATCCCTATCCTGGTTTTACCTCATCCAGTTTCCTCTACTCTATCCTCTACATATCCAGGATTATATCTAGTCTTATCTTCATCCTCTCTCAGGACTTATCTCTGACCTTTAAAGGACACATGGAGAGGATAACCTACATTTTTTTATTATTATTACTTACCTAGCTTGTATTCTCAGGAAAACAAATTATAATAATTTCCCTCTAAAGCTAATTATGAAAATGTCGTGTGAAATAAGTAAAAATGAGTAAGTCTGTTTGCAAAGAGCACATCCAGTTACTTTGAAGTACCGGTCGTGATTTTAAACAGTGATTTTGGTACTAACAGATTAGCTTAGAGGTTCTTTGCAAGTAATCTATTACTTCTTTACAGGTTATCTAAGGTTAGAAACCATATCATATATTATATAGTAATGAAAAGTTAATATAGTAATGAAAAGTATTTAAAATCTCAGCAATCACTACTAAAAATAACTTTGTGTGACTACTATATTTATATAATATGGTTTCTAACTAACCGTTAGATAACTTGTAATTGTAAATAATACTTTTAGGCTTCTAAAGCATAAATGAAAATAAGCAGAATATGATTCAGCAAGCAATATTTATTAATAAAAAAAGTCCGACTCGCAGGAACTGCATCATCTTAGCGCGGTTCCGTTCTTATCTCTAGACTCATTTAAAATGATTAAAATAGAAGATGTTATTATTTTGGGTCCACATTTCTAGAAAGCATGAAGATTAGATAGTTAGCCGTCGAGGTGATAAGTAAAGATGGAATGGTTGGGATTCGGCTAAATAAACCTCAATACGATTTTTGTTAAAAAAACTATATTTAGGACGTTTTGGCTAGTCAGTGGTAGCCTTCGTCAGCAATGAAAGTGCTGGGAGGTAGAGAAGGACCAAAGTTGACAGTTCCATCTATACTCTCAAGAAAGGTGTTATTTACGATCTTACCTGGGTGGGTCCCCGCCCTAGGAAGGACCCCGCTAGGAATTTGAAAAGCTATATTATCTTGGAAATCCATATCTCTAAGATTAAATTGTTTTTCTTAGTTTTCTTAACCTGATTTGTTATCAAATACATTATCCAACTATAAGCAGTTAAAAAATAACAAGGAATAAAAACAGACAAAAAGAACAGTTCGAATAAGGAAAATCAATTACTTTAAAGTTTTAAGCACTTATTTCTCTGATTTACATCGCCTAATCAAAACTTTCATTAGAACCTTTTTTTTAGAGCATTTAATAAGCTTTCTAATGGTATTCTTCCGTTTACCAAGATTCTCAACCTTTTTCGAGATATTAAGGAAAGTAAACAAAGTTACTAAAACTTTTTATGTCTGTTAATAAAATATTTTTTCTAACCCTTCCTTAACTCCAAACATAACCAAAATTTCAACATATTAGTTTTGATGAAAGTAGAACATGCAGAAAATGTTTCAACTGAATCCCATGATTCTAAGTACCCAAACCAAAAACGGTATTCAAAAAATATTTTTCCAATTTTCTCGAAAACGGTTAAATCTATCGCCTTGAAAATGGTTTCATTCGTTTTCCTAACCCAGGAGTCATATAAAACGAGTACTTAGAAGCTTATGAACTCAAAAACGTAAGCGTTACGATTTTTTTTGCGCGAATTTCGCCCCAAACGCCATCTTCCAGTAGGCGGATTTTGCTGGTTAACGAACTTGACCTTTCAAATTGGACGAAGGATTTTTGTACCAAATTTCATCAAAATCGGATCACTCGTCTTCTAACTAGAGAGCGAACAGACAAATATATATATATATATATATATATATATATATATATATATATAAATATATATATATATATACAAATTTGAACCACCGTTATTTTCGGTCTCTAGGGGTTCTGATACGCGAAATTTTCTTGTCGGCACTTCCGGATTGTTTCATTGTATCAACCCTATAAGCGGGGTTCCTCCCTATGGGGGAGGGAGGAACCGCGCTAAAAGGTTAATATTATAAAAATCAATGGTAATTTTGAAGTTTAGAAGCCTTCTGGCCGATTTTTTTGTCCGGTGGTTCTGTAACATATTTATATTTTACTAGCTGTTACCCGGCGTGCCATGCTACACCTACTTGCTGCATATAGAAAAGCCTAAATAAATTAGAAACCAAATAAGTATTATTAAAATCAAATAACACGAATCTGTAACTGTTTCGAACCCGTGACCTCCCAACTGGGAGTCCTTGACGTCTTTGACCTAACCCATAACACCCCCCCCCCCCCCCCCCCGTATCAAGACATACATGTATGCCATGTTTGGTAAAAATCGGTCTAACAGTGTGGATTTTTATTTTTTTTTTTAAAAAAAAAGCACATAATGACAGCAGCTGGTAGACGTTTTTGACCTGGCCTATGACACTCCCCTGATCAAGACCAACCTGTGTGCCCAGTTTGATCAAAATCTGTCAAACGGTGTGGGTTTGTATAAAGAACAAACATACAGACAGACAGATGGTAGCCGTTTTGACCTAGCCTATGGCAATCGCCGTATCAAGACCTATCATTATTCCAAGTTTGGTCAAAATCGGACGAACGGTGTGGATTTGTATAAGGGACAAACATACAGACAGACAGCTGGTAGACGTCTTTGACTTAGCCTACGACACTCCTCAGATTAAGATCCACATGTGTACCGAGTTTAGTCAAAATCGGACGAACGGTGTGGATTTGTATAAGGGACAAACATACAGACAGACAGCTGTTAGATTTTTTGGACCTAGCCTAGGAGATTTCTCCTATCAAGACCTACCATTATTCCAAGTTTGGTCAAAATCGGTCAAACGGCGTGGATTTGTATAAGGAACAAACAAACAGACACGTGATTTTTATATATATAGATATTTATTTCGCATTATGGGCATAAGCACTTGTCGTTTCTGCTCGCTCATGAAGATATCAAAACTCTAGTCAATCCAACTCGTTAAAATTAATAGTATACTATTAATTTTTGCGAGTTGTATTGAGTTGAGTGTTGAAGGTTACTTTACTATCAGCAACAACCAATAGAAATCTGAATGAGTTGTGCGCATGAGCTGAATCACTGTTTTAATCACTACAGAAGGGAGCGGCACCGACTTCCCATTGGCCTTAAGGATATGCTATCTAAAAATGAGGCCTCTGTGAAAAAAATAATAGGATACTTGAAGGACCTAAAACTTTATAATCTAATATAGTCATAGACTGTATTTTTTATATATAAAAGTTTAAATTTATTTAATGTATATATTCTTTTAGAGTGAATGTATTTATTGTCTGAGTGCGTTTAATATAGATTTGAATGTGTAGTGCGTGAGTATTTATTATATTCGTTTGTGTGTGTGTGTGTGTGTGACTCTAACAATGTAAATAGTTACATTAGGCATAGATTTAGGCTTAAGGTTAGTTCTGATATATGTTAAAAGGAACTAACAAAATTTGTAAATAGAATCTTTAGCTTTAAACTTTAGAATTAGGTTAAATAATAGTGATATACTTAATAAACCACTACAACTTCTTCTAAAATCTACGAATTTCGAATTGAATTGCTTCATCATATGTTAAAAATGAGCAATTTCCAACGGTGCTAATGACCTAAGCAGTAGACGCACCCAAAAAAAAAAAAAAAAAAAAAAAAAAAAAAAAAAAAAAAAAAAAAAAAAAAAAAAAAAAAAAAAAAAAAAAAAAAACTACAGATACTTCACAAGTAACTGGATGTCCTCTTCGCAAACAGATCCACTGGTTTTTATTTATTTCACACATGACATTTTCATAATTAGCTTTAGAGGGAATTTTTTTTCCTGAGGATAATAGCTCAATAATACTAATAAAAAGATGTAGGTTATCCTCTCCATGTGTCCTGGGTACAAAAATACATTTTGTGATAACAAAGGTCAAGTTCGTTAACATGCAGAATCCTTACCGGAAGTGGGGGTCGTCAAAATGTTTCTCAAAATAATTCTGTTATTTATTTGTAGGGAAGACTTGGTCCAGATATATATTACAAATCCTAAATGAGAAATTTAGACTTACTTGGAAACTTGCAAAGATTAACAAAATCCGCTTTCCGCTATAAAATATCTGTCACTCGGTATGTTTCGATTGTAAGAAATTAGGTACTCACTTTGGTTATTAATAGTCCGTCACGCAGGAGCTGCATAACTAAGCACTTTCCTCAGAATTTGGGTAGTGTAGACTGCTTTCCAGAACAATTTGCTTAAAATATCCTACATAAATAAAATAAAAACATGAATAGTTCTCTTTTAATTTTGTAATGAGTAACTGATAAATTATTAATTTGCTTCCAGAGTTATGTTTACACATGGTACCTACTACACTACGTAATAAATACAAAAAACCTCGTATTATCGTATTTTGATCTAACACAAGAACCGGATACAGTCCCACTAGCGCTCCTTGCGGCGCCTTTGTGAACCTATATCTGGCTGGCTTTTCTATTGAAATATATTACAAGGTAAACCCCCCTTTCCGATTGACCGATTCAGCTCATTTTTACAACACTTCTTTCTCATGAGTTACCCACGACGTATATCGCGTTTCGTTACAATACAGCAGAAATTACGACCTGTATGAGTATATTAGTAATTTGGGTCCGGAGTAAACCCCCCCCCTCCTAATGAACCGATTTAGTTTATTTTTACAACACATATTTACCTGTAGATTACCACTATGAGTACCGAGTTTCGTCGAAATATACCTAAAATCACGGCTGGTAGTGGCGAATTGGTATTGTCGGTCCGGAGTAAACCCCCCCTCCTCATGAACCGATTTAGTTCATTTTTATATCTCACTTTTCTCTCTATATTACCACTACGAATACCAAGTTTTGTTGAAATATAACAAATATTACGGCTGAAATGGTCAAATTAGTGTTTTGGGTTCGGGGTAAACCCCCCCTTCCGGTGGACCGATTTTGGTGGTTAACGAACTCGTTCAATCGTTTGCTAATTGAATGCTATATACCAATTTTCGTGACGAAAAAACAAAAACTCTGGCCGCTATCGTGTTAACAGACACACACATATATATATATATATATATATATATATATATATATATATATATATATATATAAATATATATATATATATATGTATATATGCATATATATATATATATATATATATATATATATATATATATATATAAATTTTAACGGGGGTCATTTTCGGTGTCTACTAGGTAGGATCGATAAAGATTTGAAGACATTTTTCAAAAATTCCGTCATGAGTCCAACCTCAATAGCTACTTTCCTTCGGAGGAAAGTGCTAAAAGGAAAAAATCTCAAAAAGGAGGTGTTTTTTTGGTATGGTTTAATGGCGCATAACACTAGGGATAAATTCTGATTAATCCTAAATTGTGTAATTAAAATGAACTGCTCTTACTCCTAAATTAGTATATAGCATGGATAAGTCGTTAAATTCCCACCCTTAATACGGTATATTAGTTCGTAAATTTCCCTAATCACAACGGCCTCGAGTCTTGTAATTGGTCGTTTGTTGATAAAATCAGGATTTGTGCTGGTGAAGCCATCAGAGCTTAATGCTCTCTAATATCTTAGGGGATGGGGGAGGTTTAAGGTTTTATCGATGTATTCCTCAGGGGGTGAAAAATCATAAATAGGGAACGGAATTTCATGTAAAATAAAATTCAAAATATGTACATACATATTTTTTTTTATTTTAAGTGCTTCGTATTGTGAACGATTAGCACACCAAGGAAATCTTCTAAGAAACCAGTAAGTTATTGTAAATTGTCGTATTTGAATGCGGAATTCATTTATTTCAAACAAGCTGTTACCCAGTGTGCCATGTAAACCTACTTTCTGTCTATGACTCTCCCCGTATCAGGATCTACTTGATACCTAGTTGTCTATACCCAGTTACGAAAATCGGTCAAACGATGTGAATTTGTTTTAGTTCATAATGATACCGGCAGAGGCCAGCACAACAGCACTTCATCTAACAGCCGACAAAGGCCAGTAGTAGTCGATTCAAAATAGCCGTCACAATCTGAATGGTTCAGTGTAGCCAATTTTTCTTGAACAAAACTTTTGACCTTTTGACCCAATTTTGAAATTTGACTATTTTGACCTAGCCTAGGAAATTTCTCGTATCAAGACCTACCTGTGTGCCAAGTTTGGTCAATATCGGTCAAACGGTGTAGATTTATATAAGGAACAAACAAACAAATAAATAAACAGAAAAACAGACACGTGATTATTATATATATAGATTAAGTTATTACTACAAGAATTAAAATTAATGAAAGAAATTTTAACTATAAACTATAATGAATAATAACTTATTCATGGGATAAGAATGTAGTTACATTAATCTGTCTTTGGGACCTTCCTATGAGATCATATAATCCTGTACTTTGTAGATGATAAGATACTGTCTATGTACTGGCTACCATATCATCCATTGCTCTCAAAGATACTTAAGACAATGAACTCTCTACACCTGGTCATGAAGGATTAGGGGAAAAAATAGATTGCAGACACCCGCTCTAAAATCGCTGCTGGACAAGGACAGCTAGATAGAGGACCGGTTCCACATGAAGACATAAATACAATGACATACATATTTAACTATTTATAATGAAATATGTAATAAAAAATTGAAAATATGTCGTAAAAAAATACCAAAAACTGTTATTATATATGGAAAGAACAAAATTTGAAAATATATAGAACAAAATTACTAAAACTCTATAACATACTAAAAAAGCATAAATAAAAATTGCGAACTAGTTTTAAAGGGGGGGGGGGGATTTCTACATGAACCTAATATTGGAAAATTGTTTGCAACAAAATGAATTTTTAAATTGTCTAACGTGTATTCACCGATCGGGTCCATTTTTGTCTGGTGATTTTGCATTGAAAAATAGTCGACACGTGTCCGAGCGTTCCGTCCAATGCGTCTTAGGAGCTAAGAAATGAAATAAAATAGGTTGAAACTTCATTTTTTTTATATCTCGAGTTTGGAAAATTATATCGACATGATTCTTTCGCTTATTCATTTGTTTTAGAGAGTAGATTAAAGGAATAGTACAATTGTTAAACAATAATTTGTTATATATATATATATATATATATATATATATATATATATATATATATATATATATATATATTTAAAACGTATGTGCTCCAATACCATTAACGCCGGGGGAGCATGGCTGCCAGCCACCTTTGCTTCTTACAGCGCATCTGCTCCTAGACCATTAGCGCCGGGGGAGCATGGCTGCCAGTCACCTTTGCATCTTACAGCGCATCTGCTCCTAGACCATTAGCGCCGGGGGAGCATGGCTGCCAGTCACCTTTGCTTCTTACAACGTATCTGCTCCAAGACCATTAGCGCCGGGGGAGCATGGCTGCCAGCCACCTTTGCTTCTTACAATGCATCTGCTCCAAGACCATTACCACCGGGGAAGCATGGCTGCCAGCCACCTTTGCATCTTACAGCGCATCTGCTCCTAGACCATTAGCGCCGGGGGAGCATGGCTGCCAGCCACCTTTGCTTCTTACAACGTATCTGCTCCTAGACCATTAGCGCCGGGGGAGCATGGCTCCCAGCCACCTTTGCTTCTTACTACGTATCTGCTCCAAGACCATTAGCGCCTTGAAAGCATGGCTGCCAGCCACCTTTGCTGCTTGCAATTAGAAAATATACAGTAATCTAGACTCAATGAGTAAAGCATTATTTTCTTTCTCCGTTTCCCATTTATTTTTTCAATTAAAAAATAACAAAAATATCGAAATATGTATCAAAAATATGTATTTATGGCAGAATATGTAAAAGTATGGATTATGGAAATATGTTAAAAGCTCTTAAAATATGCGGAATTACATCAACAATTACGATTTAAGAATCAGAAAAAAATATATAAATACAATAACATCCCCCCCCCCGGGGCCTTTATTTCTCTAATGGTAATACAACAGCTTATGAAGTCAATTCATTTATCTACAAGTCCCAGCAAGCATTGTCGAAGTTACAGTTGCCTTAGTTCAAGAAAATGATTCTATTCCATACATGGGAGATGGTGGGTTCGATTCCCACCGGCCGGAATTTTCTCATATAACTGCTCGTTGAGAACATTCCTGGCTGCACCTTGGATGTTGGCGATAATGGCCCAGATGTCGAAGCTCCGTAAAAAAAAAAAAAAAAAAAAAAAAAAAAATTAATAATAAAAAATCAGAAGAAACTATTACTAGCCAATCACACGCCCTTAACCACTATAAAAACCTCGTCCTACAGACTTGCCATGTTGAGCCCATGTGAGATGATCAGGTGGTGTCCGCAGCTCTCCAGATTTAATTCTAGATGAACAAGGAGTAGATGGTCAAGCCTTAAATATTCCCAAAATCCTAAAATCTATTTGTCATATTTTCCCAATAAATTATACGGTACTATATAATCAATATTCCTCCACTATCTTGGGATATTTCGAGGTTACTCTTTCTTCCGTTGAAGGAAAATAAACTTCCTACTAGAAAGGAAACGTACTATTTTCCAATACCTTTAGCGGTTTCGAGTCTTCAAGTTCTTCCTTGAATTGGATTGTTTTTTTGTTTTTTTTTTTTTTTACGGCGCATCAACAAATCGTGGCTATTAGCGCCGACATCCAGGGTGCAACCAGGAATTTTCTCAGCGAGCCCTGAGATGAGAAAATTTCTGGCACCGGTGGGGATCGAACCCTCCATCTCCCGCTTATGAATCCGGCGCGCTAGCCACTAGACCACGGGAGACCCCTTGGATTGGTATTATTTGCAAAGTCATTTAGCTATGTCATATCGCACAAAGTGACACAACTCAAAATAAAACTCAACCGAAAATGTGTTACGCTTGCCTATTTAGGGGCCTTAGGATTAAGACTGGAAGAGTGACACAAGTGCCCTCGGGTGTAGAAGCTCTGAAGCTAGGTACATTCAGTTTTGATGGTTGATAAAGAGATATTTACCATGTCGTTCACGGTCATAACTATGACGGTGTGAGTAAAACCGATTATTGAGTTGTGTCACTTCAGAAATACTAGTGCGATATGTCCAACAAAGTATATTCTTGAAGCTTTGTCATTCTGTTAACTAAGAGCGGCGACAGTTTTTGTTCTTTTTTTTTTTTTTTTAACAAAACATGTGTATACCAATTCCGTGCATTTTCAAACCATAACAAAGGATTGAAGAATTTTGTAAACGACCTGGATTACGCCAGACGGATTATTTATACGGCTCTCTCGGTCGAAATTTTGGATATATTGTAGCGAAATTTAGCGTATCTTGTGTCAATATAATGAGAATGAAGTGATGTATAAATAACCTAAAACGTTTCATTCCATAGCTAATTGTTTATTCGAAATTCTTTGGTACTAAACCCATCCAAGCAAGTTATATTTTTAAATGTAGTACTTAGAATAAATTCTTCAATATTTTTAATTTATTTTATTATACAAATGAAATTGAACACCAACCCACCTAAACATCAAGCAGATGTACCAATATCCTTCCCCGAAAACGTTTCTCCATAATTAGAAACACGCAGCCGTCGTTTCATGAAACGCCAAGTAAATCACACGACAAAGACTTCCACCCCCCCCTCAACATTACTTAAGAAAAACATCACCGTTCACCGAGTCCTGTCACAACATCAATAAAAAGAGAGGGACTACACGCCAAGGCCGTCACACCACGAAGCGACTTACACGCACGACTTATCTCCAACAAAGAGGTTAGCTTTCTTCAACACTCATTGGAAAATACCTGATTCTTATAGCAAGAAGAAAAATACTATATATACAACCTTAATAAATTATCAACAGGTAAATTGGATCACCACAAAAGTATCCATTACCAATAAAAATATTTATACTTTGTTAGTAACATCATACAATATTTTGTTATATTCAAATCAAAGCCACCCTACGATGTGGGAGTCAATTAAATAATAATCGCTAATCCCTTGCTTTTTAATGCCTTTTATACAGTTATTTTTTTGTTGTTTTTAGCATAAATATGCTTTTGCGATGACTAAACTGGATAAAAAACGTTACAAAAAAGTGTCCGCTGGCGTTCGCGCATGCGCGGTTGCGATGTACGAAAAAGAAGACTATATGTTATACTGTATATTACATAGGTTTGTCGGGTGGACCTAAACGATATTTATGTTCCTGAATTTGAGCAGAAAGCTCTAAAGAATTTATATAGGTACCCACACACACACACATATATATATATATATATATATATATATATTTTTGGATGGAACGGCATTTTTCTCCAGCGGTGGTACTCCTCCTCACTTCTTCCTGGAATATTTCGATGGATTCATCTCCATCTTCATCAGCCAGGTACTTGTTTCTTCCTCGGTGGTAGCCAAGGGAATGACATTTTTCTCGATCTGGGCTCCTTTTCTCCTCTCTAGCCACAGTATCGGCCTACAACTAGCTGAAAATAAGACAGTAAACGACTGGCAGACAGAATGGACTAACTCTCAAAGCAAACTACGGGAAATAAAAAATACAATAATACCCTGGTCAAGAGAAAACCTAACAAGACGAGACCAAGTTATTATTACAAGACTTCGCTTAGGACACAGTTTACTAACGCACTCCTATCTAATGGAACGACAAGACAGACCTGTATGCGCATGTTGTAACGAGACATTAACAGTTAAACACATACTTACTGACTGCAGATTACGAGACTACCTAACAATTCCTCACGACTTACACGACTTACTTGCCGAAAATAGTCCACATATTAACACCATACTAACTCACTTAAAGACAATTAACCTATATTCAAAAATCTAGCCTTATCTCCAATTTACCTCCTAAAGTTAATTTAAAATAATGAACGAAATAGCCTTTATAAAATCATTTACATTTTTAAGAAATTAAGTTAATTAACCTGCATTTAAAAATAAAGCCCTATCTCCAATATAATCTTACCTCTTCTACCCTCCCCCCCCCACTTTTTTTTTCCCCCTCTTCACACTCTATTTAATATCTACCATATTACCGTATTGTTATTGTGAAATACATTATATAAAACATGTTATTGTTATTATTAATTAGCTCACTAATGTACTAGCTATACTCATAAAATGTACTGACTTGTTATATATACAATGTGCAAAAAGTATTTTGTAATATCTTGATGTATGTTAAAGAGCAAGTCGCCAAAAGTTGCGAAACTCTTAATAAATAAATATCAATATCACAGTATCGGCGGACGAATGGTGTTGAAGCTCCCTGGTGTAGTTGGGATTCTGTCCGTTGACAGCGCTGATGGTATTGCGTCTTTTTTTTTTTTTTTTTTTTTTTTTCCTGCTTCTATATTCCAGGAAGAAGTGAGGAGGAGTACCACCGCTGGAGAAAAATGCCGTTCCATCCAAAAATACTATCCCAGCGACGAAAAACAAATCATCAAATATTATATATATATCAAATAATATATATATACAGGGTGTCCCGATTTTAAATAGCAAAACTTCAGGAATGTGTAGGGGCTGAAAAACTAAGACAAAAAGTCCTTTAGTGATTTGCTCATTTTTGCTTCGTTTTGAACAAAATCGCAATACAAGCAACGAGGCTAGTTTTCTTATATTTATATTTTCAATGGAAAAAAATCACATTGAAAATTGTTTGAAGAAACGAATTACTAAAATTCAACCTCTTGATGCTGATTTAGTTTTCGTTTACGGTTTCTGCAACGGTAATACGCGCCGATTCACAACTAGAAGAGTGCTTAATTTAAGAGACTTTTTGTTAACTTTTAATAGACAACGACCGACTGAATCATTTTATTTATTTTGGTTAATTTTGAAAAAAAATATATATATTAAAAGAAAACATTAACAGATTCTATGAGCTTTTAAGCTTTCCAAATGCTACTACGGATAAGAACGTTAAAGAAACTCGCTAAGTTCCTGAAGGTGTGAAAACGAGAAACGTGTTTGTAATAGAGCTTAAGTCGAGGATAAGAAGTGAGTAATTTCCGTTTAAGTTAGCTACTTTTCGTTCCCAGTGCATTGTGGGACCTAAAATCTATCTTTTCTTCGAGATTTCATTGGAATAGTACTTTATCTTTTTCACGAAATATCGTCTGGGGCAAAATATTAACTATTTCATTTCCTAGGTTTCGAAATGTACCTAAAAAAATCGAAACACGCAGGGAGTCGACTTTTAGCATAAATATGCTTAAGCGATGACTAAACTGAAAAAAAAATTCCGAAAAAGCGTCACAAAAACGAGTTCGCGCATGCGCGGCGGCCATGTACGAAAAAGAAGACTGTATGTTATAGAGTACATTACATAGGTTTGTCGGGTGGACATAAAGCTTTTTTATTTTCTCAAGAAATGTTTTAGTAATATGTACTGGAGCAATGTGTGTTGGGGATTTATTCCAGATTGCTTTGGGTAGAAGTAATCGACTTGTGCAAGTTAGTATTAAGGCGAAGTAACATTTTTCCCCCTTTCCTGGCGTTTGGTGTACAGTATCTGACGAGTATTTACGGATTTTTAACGTCAGCCGAGGTACGATTCTTGTTTCAGTGTTGCATGTCTCAAATATTCTACTATTTTTGGGTTTACGTATTTATGCCACGAGTGCATTAAACATACACAACATTTTCAAATCGTGCGGATCAAACACCCGTGCAATTCAATGGATATTTCTTAATAAAGATTTTTCATTCGTAACAACAAGGGATGACCTTTGAATGTGATTGAGATCAGAGGCATTGCTGGTAATGAAGTTGCAGACAAAGAGGCAAGGTTAGGCGCACATGGCTTACACACGAACCTACCACCGCTGTGTAAGATCTTACACAACCTTGCGGTCTCTTCGACACGTTTCTTCTTCCCACGCTATGTCCTCTATCTATGTCTCGTCCACAACTAGAGACAATGCATTCTTCTTTTGGAGGACCAAAAAGAAAATATGGCTGTAACGGCTTTAATTTGTGGTTTCTTTGAAGAAAACTCGCTAAGTGTCGTTCTATTTTTCTGATGAAGCAATTCAGAAATCCAAAATCCGCCACATAGAGAATTCCACAGAAATGCAACGACAACAAAAAATCTACATTATCCCCCCCCCCCATCATAATGTTCCCATGCAATACTTTTCGGATCTTTTTGCGAAGACCACATCCAGTTACTTGTGAAGTATCTGTAGTGATTAAAACAGTGATTCAGCACATGCGCATAGCTCATTTGCCTTTGTGTTGGTTGTTGCTGGTAGTAAAGTAACCTTCAACAGTCTAGTCGATCCAAGTCGCTAAAATTATTAGACTTCTATTAATTTTAGCGAGGTGGATTGACTAAAGTTTTGATATATTCCTGAGCGAGCGGAAATGCATAGCACGTATGCCCATAATGCGAAATAAATATAAAATATAAATATTTCATAGAACCACTGGACCAAAAAATCGGCGAGGAGGCCCCTAAACGTCACAATTGCCATTGATTTTTATAATATTAAACTTTTTATTAATAAATATTGCTTGCTGAAATATATTCTGCTTTTTTTCGTTTATGCTTTACAAGCCTAAAAGTATTTATTACAAATGAACGTTATCCAAGGGTTAGTCAGAAACCATATTATATAAATATAGTAGCCAAAAAAAAGTTACTTTTAGTATTGATTGAAGTGGTTTTAAATACTTTTCATTACTATATTAACTTTTGATTACTATATTTATATAATATGGTTTCTAACCTTAGATAACCTGTAAATAAGTAACAGATAATCTGCACAGAACCTGTAGGCTAATCCGTAAGTACCTAAATCACTGTTTAAAATCACGAGAGTTACTTCAAAGTAACTGGATGTGGTCTTCGCAAAAAGACCCTGCTTCTCTCTTCTGTGATGTCGAAATTTTAGAATCAAAATTTCTTATGTATCGCCTACATTGTAACGACACCACTGGCTTGATCCACTAGTAATATCTATGACTCATGCAAACCTGAACATTCTCATAGGAATTTACTAGGTTTATTTTGATGAAGATACCAAACGATGGGAAAAGTTTGTTAACCAGCAGAATCCGTCTATCAAGAGAGTGCGTTTACTCCGGAAACAAATTATTAATTTTGCAGTATCAGACAGGATTTTTAGTTTACTTTACTGCATCGAAACGCTGTATCTATAAAAGCGGAAGTGGACTAGGACTGGGCCAGAATGCCTCTGGAAGATGCCCAGGGCTGACCGGAAGTGTTCTAGAATGGCCTAAAATGTGACGAGAAGTGGTCGAAGTGGATTAGAATTGGACCGGCTGAGGACCAATTATGGACTGGAAGTGGACCGGAAGCATATTCGTTACCATGTACACAAATGTTTTAACACAAAAAAAAATCATTATAACAATTAAATGTTTAGTTGCAATTAAATTAATCTCGATTAAATCAATGGCAATTATGATGTTTAATCGATATTAAATTTAATTTTATCTGGCGATTAAAAAGTTCATTGTATGCTCTGACTATTAGAAGATTAAGTGATTGATCCCCAACTCTGTTCAGAGTAGAGAAATTATTACAAAAAAAAAAAAAAAAAAAAAAAATATTCCATCAACAGACATTAGCAATTCTAATCTTTCCGTATTTTTTCTTACAAATCTGGAAAACCTTTAGAAAACCATGATATTTAGTAGGGAGTCAGTCGAAGCTTCGGTCGGAGAAAAAAGATTTTGAAATTTCTGAAGTTCTGTTTTCGTTGCCATATGCGATTTTCAAATTACTCCAGGCGGAAGTATTGCATGGAAATTCGCTAAAATGCCACACCTCGTGCGAGTCGGGCTTATATAATTTTCCTTTCTGAAGAGTTACCTACTTAACACATTGACAGCAAGTTGTATTGTGCTCAATACATTATTTTATAAGTACTTGCTAAACGAATTTATCCTTCTGAATATGCTTATATTGAGAGCAAAGGATATTTGAAGATATACTTCTGTCTCTTAAGTACTTTCTTCGACTATATCGAAAGGTGACAGAATTCCAACCCCGCGGAGTAGCAGTGATAGTGACTAGTCACTGTGACTAGCCGAGTACTCGGAACCTTCCCCTGAAGTTTAGAGGTCCATTATCCATAAGTCGAGATTATCCACTATCTTCAGGAATCTGTCTGGTCACTCTCATATCTTCCACACCAGGACACCGCTGGTGGAACTGTTGCAAGTCAAGATACCGTCAAACCTTTATCATTCTTTATCTATATATACATATATAAAAATCGAATGTATGATGTAAAAAGTCCGTCACGCAGGAGCTGCATAACTAAGCACTTTCCTCAGAATTTGGGTAGTGTAGACTGCTTTCCAGAACAATTTGCTTAAAATATCCTACATAAATAAAATAAAAACATGAATACTTCTCTTTTAATTTTGTAATGAGTAACTGATAAATTATTAATTTGCTTCCAGAGTTATGTTTACACATGGTACCTACTACACTACGTAATAAATACAAAAAACCTCATATTATCGTATTTTGATCTAACGCAGGAACAGGATACAGTCCCTCTAGATACAAAGCGCTCCTTGCGGCGGCTTTGTGAACCTACGTCTGGCGGGCTTTTCTTTTGAAATATATTACAAAGTAAACCCCCGATTTCCGATTGACCGATTCAGCTCATTTTTACAACACTTCTTTCTCATGAGTTACCCACGACGTATACCGCGTTTCGTTTCAATACAGCAGAAATTACGACCTGTATGAGTATATTAGGAATTTGGGTCCGGAGTAAACCCCCCCCCCCTTCTAATGAACCGATTTAGTTTATTTTTACAACACATATTTACCTGTAGATTACCACTACGAATACCGAGTTTCGTCGAAATATACCAAAAATCACGGCTGGTAGTGGCGAATTGGTATTGTGGGTCCGGAGTAAACCCCCCCCCCCCCCCCTCCTAATGAACCGATTTAGTTCATTTTTACAACACATATTTACCTGTGGATTACCACTACGAATACCGAGTTTCGTCGAAATATACCAAAAATCACGGCTGGTAGTGGCGAATTGGTATTGTGGGTCCGGAGTAACCCCCCCCCCCCTCCTAATAAACCGATTTAGTTCATTTTTATATCTCACTTTTCTCTCTATATTACCACTACGAATACCAAGTTTCGTTGAAATATAACAAATATTACGGCTGACATGGTCAAATTAGTGTTTTGGGTTCGGGGTAAACCCCCCCTTCCGGTGGACCGACTTTGGTGGTTAACGAACTCGTTCAATCGTTTGCTAATTGAATGCTATATACCAAGTTTCGTGACGAAAAAACAAAAACTCTGGCCGCTATCGTGTTAACAGACACACACACACATATATATATATATATATATATATAAATTTTAACGGGGGTCATTTTCGGTGTCTACTAGGTAGGATCGATAAAGATTTGAAAAATTTTTTTAAAAATTCCGTCATGAGTCCAACCTCAATAGCTACTTTCCTTCGGAGGAAAGTGCTAAAATGTAATGATTCGTTGAAAAAAAAATGCGTACAAGCATAGAAAATTAGAGTTGTACTACAAAAACACGTTTTTCTTTTAAAGAACCTTTAGAACTGGATATTTCTGGAACGGAGTGAGATAGAAATGTTTGGTTGGTAGTGTTGAAATACATTTTCTGTCTAGTTTCACCCCCTGGAGGATTGTCATCAACTGGCTATACATCCTGCATATAAAGCATTTCCATGTCTATTATTTATTTAAGAGCTTCGCAACTATGGTGATGAGCTCTTAATCAAACAAAACATAAGTCAAATTTAAATATTAGTATGAACAAACGAAAAGATAAAATTAAATAAATCAAAGGTTTGAACAAAACATACACAACATTAATTTAACACATCTGGTTTAGATGGAGTATATACAATTAACAGCTGTGCTAATTACTGCTTCCTTACATTAAAATAAGGTACGAAAAAGAAATTCTCTTGGAAAAAAAAACCTAAAAAAAAGAACTATTAACAAATAAGTATACTATCTACTTCTTGTTAATGTTTTCTGTTTTTCCTCTAGGTTTTATAGGTTCTGTGATTTTTATCGACGATTTCTGAGTACGAGGTTTCGGTAATTTGTTACTTTCCAGTTCTTTGGGCGATTCTTCTCTGAGGAATCAGTACTGTCTTATCCTCTTTTCCTGCTGTCACTATCGTTTCTTCAAAACTATCAGCAGCTATATCTTGAAGAGGAAGAGGCTCAGCTGAAACGGGAATGTTGGAA
Source organism: Gonocerus acuteangulatus (assembly GCA_946811695.1). Taxonomy (NCBI): domain Eukaryota; kingdom Metazoa; phylum Arthropoda; class Insecta; order Hemiptera; family Coreidae; genus Gonocerus; species Gonocerus acuteangulatus. The sequence goes on along the minus strand of OX328129.1, from coordinate 8,920,690 downwards.
TTGGAAAAGGTTAACGATGCCAGTTCTTCTAGATTTTCCAATCTCTTAAACATATGTTCTACAGAGCTGAGTAATTCATGGATGTTTCCACGTTCTTTCTGTGAGCCCGCAATTAATATTTAAATTGTCTATTAAAACCTTTTCCAAGTCAACTGTAACCTTTTACAAATCAAATGCCACCCTTTTCAAGTCATCAGCAACCCTTTCCAGTTCAAATGTAACCCTTCCCAAATGAGTTGAAGCCCTTTTATTCGCAAAACTTTTATTTAAAAATGTCAAGAGAATTTTTATGAAATTTTCAAGGGTGACAATGGAAATGGAAACGGTTACAATTGAAATAAAAATGGTGACAATTGAGTTGAAAAGCGTCACTTTTGTTTTCGAAAGGGTTTCAACTCATTTGGAAAAGGTTACATTTAAACTGGAAAGGGTTGCTGATGACTTGGAAAGGGTGGCATTTGATTTGTTAAAGGTTACAGTTGACTTGGAAAAGGTTCAAATAGACTTGGAAATGCTATATATAATATATATGTATATATATATATATATATATATATATATATATATATATATATATATATATATATATATATTTCAGCGGTCTAGTCGACGTCATGGTGAGGCTTTCCTCCCCTTAGGATTAATCTTTAAACCTGCAATATATTTTGGCAAAGAGAAACCAGAGTCCTTTATCCGACTGTAAATAAAAGGACAAAGTAAAAAGGGCAATCTAGAGATCTGGTATACATCTCACTAAACAACATTCTGAGGATTTGTCCTCTACTGATAAGGATATGGAACAGCTGTTGTCTTATCACTCCTACAATTCCCCTCTCCCATCTTCTTACCAGAGATACATACTAACATAGTTCTTGTTGTGTACTGTTATGTTTAGACTTATATGTTTTGTCCTTATTTTCTTAGTAAACCATATTATAGCGCGTTTCCTCCTTCCCTCCATAGGGATTAACCCCCGATTATGAGGTTGACATGTTGCAATCCGGAAGTGCCCAAGTATATATATATTTGTCTCTTCGCGCTCTCAGTTCTTTTGATATAGCAATAGTACAACTATTAACAGAGATGTAAAGGTAAAGAAAATGCAGAAAGACATAAGCCAACATTAAACAGAAACAACTTGCAGCATGAGAACACAAGTAACATCATTAAAACTTTAAGTAAGAAAAAACAATATATTATATAAGTGAAAATAATTAATAGATTGATACGTACCACAAAAAAATGCCTAGGAGGGGAGTGAGGGAGACCAAGAAGACATTTGTGTGACCCTGGTTAAATGCCTAGGAGGGGAATGAGGAAGACCAAGAAGACATTTGTGTGACCCTGGTTAAATGCCTAGGAGGGGAGTGAGGAAGACCAAGAAGACATTTGTGTGACCCTGGTTAAATGCCTAGGAGGGGAGTGAGGAAGACCAAGAAGACATTTGTGTGACCCTGGATAAATGCCTAGGAGGGGAGTGAGGAAGACCAAGAAGACATTTGTGTGACCCTGGTTAAATGCCTAGGAGGGGAGTGAGGAAGACCAAGAAGACATTTGTGTGACCCTGGTTAAATGCCTAGGAGGGGAGTGAGGAAGACCAAGAAGACATTTGTGTGACCCTGGTTAAATGCCTAGGAGGGGAGTGAGGAAGACCAAGAAGACATTTGTGTGACCCTGGTTAAATGCTAGTTTACGTATCTGTTAATTGTTTTACTTTTTCTTTTTGGCAACCACATTTTGTATAATAACTACCTATCGACCTAATATTCAATTTTTGAAAATACGATTGGTTCAAAAATTATTGTCATGATGTTTAAAGAAAAAAACGCTCATTACGGGCCGATTATTCTTACTTGTATTTTGTGTATATTCGTTTTTAGCTGAAGAAGGCTGCCGAAGTGTAGCCGAAACGTCCAATATAGATTTCTGCTTGAAGATCTGACGTTTTTTTCTCCTAGCCGAATCCCAACCATCCCCTGACTTCGCATCACCGCAACGGCTATCCCAATCTCTATTATAAATGAAAATTATTTTTCATGAAATTCATATGTCATCCTAGGACGGAAAATTGGATCTTTTCTTCGACAAACACGTTTTTTATTTTGTAAATAACCTTTAGAGCGGCACATCTCTGGAACAAAAAAAACGTCCGTCACGCAGGAGCTGCATAACTAAGCACTCTCCTCAGAATTTGGGTAGTGTACACTGCTTTCCAGAACCATTTGCTTAAAATATCCTACATAAATAAAATAAAAACATGAATAGTTCTCTTTTAAATTTCTAATGAGTAACTGATCAATTATTAATTTGCTTCCAGAGTTGTGTTTACACATGGTACCTATTACACTACGTAATAAATACAAAAAACCTCATATTATCGTATTTTGATCTAACGCAGGAACAGGATACAGTCACTCTAGTGGTAGAAAGTGCTCCTTGCGGCGGCTTTGTGAACCTACGTCTGGCGGGCTTTTCTATTGAAATATATTACAAATTAAACCCCCGCTTTCCGATTGACCGATTCAGCTCATTTTTACAACACTTCTTTCTCATGAGTTACCCACGACGTATACCGCGTTTCGTTACAATACAGCAGAAATTACGACCGGTATGAGTATATTAGGAATTTGGGTCCGGAGTAACCCCCCTCTTCTAATGAACTGATTTAGTTTATTTTTATAACACATATTTACCTGTAGATTACCACTACGAATACCGAGTTTCGTCGAAATATACCCAAAATCACGGCTGGTAGTGGCGAATTGGTATTGTGGGTCCGGAGTAAACCCCCCTCCTAATGAACCGATTTAGTTTATTTTTACAACACATATTTACCTGTGGATTAGCACTACGAATACCGTGTTTCGTCGAAATATACCAAAAATCACGGCTGGTAGTGGCGAATCCGTATTGTGGGTCCGAAGTAAACCCCCCCTTCTAATGAACCGATTTAGTTCATTTTTATATCTCACTTTTCTCTTTATATTAACACTACGAATACCTAGTTTCGTTGAAATATAACAAATATTACGGCTGACATAGTCAAATTAGTGTTTTGGGTTCGGGGTAAACCCCCCCCCCTTCCGGTGGACCGATTTTGGTGGTTAACGAACTCGTTCAATCGTTTGCTAATTGAATACTATATACCAAGTTTCGTGACGAAAAAACAAAAACTCTGGCCGCTATCGTGTTAACAGACATATATATGTATATATATATATATATATATATATATATATATATATATATATATATATAAATTTTAACGGGGGTCATTTTCGGTGTCTACTAGGTAGGATCGATGAAGATTTGAAGAAATTTTTCAAAAATTCCGTCATGAGTCCAACCTCAATAGCTACGTTCCTTCGGAGGAAAGTGCTAATAGATAAAAACATGAGGTTGACAGGGTTTAACTGAATTTTTAGATCAATTTTTTTTTTTTTTTTTTTTTTTTTGTGCCTCGAGTATTGTCATTGCCATAAACCCTGTATTAATTGAATGGCTCAGTGCCAAAGGTGACTAACCCACAATTAAAAATAGCTGAGAAAATTGGAGTTAAAGCTCAGAAGAATGTGACAAAAATTAGTGTTGGTGACAGAAATTATTTTAATTGGACCAAGTAAAACCATTTCTCCCATTAAAAATAATTTTTTTCGCATTTTTTTTTAACTTTAAGTCTAATTTTCTAAGTTATTTCTAAGAGAGAGGTGGGTTAGTCACCTTTGGCACTGAGCCCTTCAATTATGTAGTATATATGAAGATTTCCAAGTCTTTTGCAAAGCATCTTTTCTGAGTGCAGCCTCATTAGCTGCTCTACTGTGAAACATGTTAAAAGAAATAATTAAAAGAGAAAATTCCATTTCTAATGTTAATTTAAATGAGTTTTTTTTTCCTCTTTGTTGTTATTTCTTGAATTATTCCTTCCCTAAGTACTTTGTAGCAAAGACCGCTCAAAATGGTGGTGGACTTTGTTTACTTAACATTGTTTACTTTGAGTTAGGATTCATCAAGATAACTCCTTGAATTCCTAGAGTAAACTCCTCCAGATGTTATTGAGTTTACCTTTCCTTGTCTTATGCCTCTGCCGAGAAAGGAGTTCTGTAATTTTGTTTTCAACAGGCAGTTATGTAATGGAGAATTAGCTTTTGTCGCTTTCTTCCTTTCTGGGATTTAGCGGAGTATTTTGCTGGTCATTACCGTCTCCCATTTTATTATTCAAAACATCCATGAAAAATTTTTTTTCGTCTAACAATTAAATAGTGCTTCATAAACTACGCACTTTACAATATTTTTTATCAATATAATTATTTCAGAAAAAAAAATAAAAATATTTTTGTAACAATTATCATTACCGTCCGCATCATTACCGTCCTACTCTACATTGGATGGTAATCAGAGTTGGCATAATTTTATTTAGAAATATAAATACAAATTTATTTTTACCTCATTTATTTGTAAATACGAATATAAAATAAGCGTGACTACGAATTTATTTGTATTCACGTATGTCAAATAGGTATATAAATACAAATAAAATTCTATTCACAAATTTTCCTGTAAATAAAATTTAATTTACAGGAAAAATTCTAAATATACCCAATAAGTGTGAATATTCACAAGAAATCAAGTGATTAAGTGATCAAGTGATTTAAATGTACGAATACAAATTTATTCACATTTAAATTTGTGAATAAAAAATTATTTACAAAAATAATCAGAAAATAAATTCTGTATTTGAGCGTATTGGAGGTAGTATTAGGAAGGATATCGAAGATAGTATTTTGAAGGATATAGAAGGTAGGTAAATGAAAAACGTCTAGTTCCTTCACAACAGTTTATTTCCACGCTGAGCGCTTTCGGTAGCTCTTGCTACCATCCTCAGAACTATAATGAGATCAGCTTCACTGCTGAGGGCTGACTGCCCTCAGAGAGAGTCAGCCCTCAGCAGTCATTATAGTTCTGAGGATGGTAGCAGGAGCTACCGAAAGCGCTAAGCGTGGAAATAAACTGTTGTGAAGGAACTAGACGTTTTTTCATTTACCTGAAGATCTTCCTTCTCTGCCTGCAACCTCGAAGTTTTTGATATAGAAGGTAATATTAGGAAGGGTATTAAACGTGGTATTATGAAGGATATTGAAGGTGGTATTAGGAAGGATTTTCAAGAAGGTATTAGGAAAGATATTGAAGTTGATATTATGAAGTTTATAGAAGGGAGAGGGGGGGGGGTAAAAGGAAAGTTATAGAAGATGGTATTAGGAAGGATATTGAAGAAGGTATTAGGAAGGATATTCAAGAAGGTATGAGCAATGATATTGGAGGTGTTATTAGGAAGGGTATAGAAGGTGGAATAAGAAAGGTTATAGAAGGTAGTATTAGGAAAGATATTGAAGGTGGTATTATGAAGTTTATAGAAGGGAGGGGGGGGGGGAAGGAAAGTTATAGAAGATGGTATTAGGAAGGATATTGAAGAATGTATTAGGAAGGGTATAGAAGGGAGGGGGAGGGGAAGGAAAGTTATAGAAGATGGTATTAGGAAGGATATTGAAGAAGGTATTAGGAAGGGTATAGAAGATGGTATTAGGAAGGATATTGAAGAAGGTATTAGGAAGGGTATAGAAGGGAGGGGGGGGAGGAAAGTTATAGAAGATGGTATTAGGAAGGATATTGAAGAAGGTATTAGGAAAGGTATAGAAGGTGGTATTAGGAAGGATATTGAAGAAGGTATTAGGAAGGGTATAGAAGGGAGGGGGGGGAGGAAAGTTATAGAAAATGGTATTAGGAAGGATATTGAAGAAGGTATTAGGAAGGGTATAGAAGGTGGTATTAGGAAGGATATTGAAGAAGGTATTAGGAAGGGTATAGAAGGGGGTGGGGGAAGGAAAGTTATAGAAGATGGTATTAGGAAGGATATTGAAGAAGGTATTAGGAAGGGTATAGAAGGTGGTATTAGGAAGGATATTGAAGAAGGTATTAGGAAGGGTATAGAAGGGAGGGGGGGAAGGAAAGTTATAGAAGATGGTATTAGGAAGGATATTGAAGAAGGTATTAGGAAGGGTATAGAAGGTGGTATTAGGAAGGATATTGAAGAAGGTATTAGGAAGGGTATAGAAGGGAGGGGGGAAGGAAAGTTATAGAAGATGGTATTAGGAAGGATATTGAAGAAGGTATTAGGAAGGGTATAGAAGGTGGTATTAGGAAGGATATTGAAGAAGGTATTAGGAAGGGTATAGAAGGGAGGGGGGAAGGAAAGTTATAGAAGATGGTATTAGGAAGGATATTGAAGAAGGTATTAGGAAGGGTATAGAAGGTGGTATTAGGAAGGATATTGAAGAAGGTATTAGGAAGGGTATAGAAGGGAGGGGGGGGGGAGGAAAGTTATAGAAGATGGTATTAGGAAGGATATTGAAGAAGGTATTAGGAAGGGTATAGAAGGTGGTATTAGGAAGGATATTCAAGAAAGTATTAGAAATCAGAGTTGGGCTTATTCGAATAATTTTTTATTTAAGTAACGAATAAAAGATAATTTTTTATCCGTTATTAGTTAATCATAAAACCACGGATGACCAATTATCCGTTATTCGAGAAACGGGTGAATTAGCTTTTATTCGTCATTTGATTATCCGTTATCTTTTATTCGTTATCCGTCCACAATACCACTTTTTTCTATCCATTCGGGCAAAAACAAACTGTTCGTTTGCTCATGGCATTGCACTCTTTAAATAAATATTTAAACATGAAGAAATTGTTTTTGAAGAACACGGCACTTCCATCGTCAGCACCAGTCGAACGGCAGTTCTCGTTTGCTTCCATAACGGATATTCCAAAACGACATCGACTCTCTGATGAAATTTTTGAGAAAAGAGTAGTTTTAAAATCTATGTTGAATTTAATTTAAAGTTTAATTATATATTTAAATAATAATGTAATACATAATTATATTTAATAATAATTTAAATAATTACATATTATATTATATTTAAATAATAAATAAATACATTATGATAAAGTAGTAAATTGGGTTTCTACACATCTTCCAAATGTAAAAATAATCTTTCGGATGAAAATTTATCCATCGAATTAAAATTCATCCGTAAGATGAAAAATTATTTCAAATGAAATCTTAAGATAAAAGATGACGGATAACTTTACGTAAATGGTAATAATTTCGAATAACGGATAACGGACATCCGAAAATTATTCGTTATTTGTCATCACAAATAACGAATAACCTAGGTTATTCGCCATCCGTTATCCGATGATAATTTTTGCCCAACTCTGTTAGGAATGATATTGGAGGTGGTATTAAGAAGGGTATAGAAGGTGGAATAAGAAAGGTTATAGAAGGTAGTATTAGGAAAGATATTGAAGGTGGTATTAGGAAGAATATTCAAGAAGGTATTAGGAAAGATATTGAAGGTGGTATTAGGAAGGGTATAGAAGGTGGAATAAGTAAGGTTATAGAAGGTAGTATTAGGAAAGATATTGAAGGTGGTATTAGGAAGAATATTCAAGAAGGTATTAGGAAAGATATTGAAGGTGGTATTAGGAAGGGTAGAGAAGGTGGTGGTATTAGGATATAAATATTCTTCATTCTTCATACGATTCATTTAAATGAAAAAAAGTTAAATATTTACACCAAGTAAACTATTGTTTTTCTTTTTTACTGTTTTTTTCGTTGGTTGATTGTACGGAAAACTAATGATTTACAATTTGTATGTACCTCAAGTAATCGTATGTAAAGAAACTACTTACTACAAAGTAAAAAAATATAAGAGATAAATTGTGGGACAAACCTGGGTTCTAGTCTAACCTATTCAGATATTCAAATAAAACATATTATGCTAATGAAATGTAGAATAGAAAAACATACATTTAGTTCCATTTTTATTAAATACAAGAGTTAAAAAACACAAAAATTGTTTGAAGAGCATTGCCATCCAATAACATATCACTACCGTCCGGGACGCCATTTTTTAAATGGCCATATTTCGAAAAATAAAGTTGTAGGTGCATGACCAACTATCGACAAAAATTAACCATCACATATATGTTCAATTGGTACAAAAAAAATTGATTAATTTTCAAGTAGATTTCTGTCAAATTTGAGAACCAAAAAGTAAAATCTATTTGAATAATGCTCATGTATGTATATATATGTATATTCAGTCCCTTTTTGAGTTCATCTCGCCTTTATTCTTTGGAAAATATTTTTCATTTTATTGTTTTCTGTCCAAATCATTGTTACCACGTATATACGCATACTTTTTATTAGCGTGGTTCCTCGCGGAGCGAAATTCGCGCGAAAAAAATCGGAAAGCTTGCGTTTTCGAGTTCATATGCTTGCAGGTACTCGTTTTATAGGTTCTTTGACGTAGGGAAACCAATGAAACCATTTTTAAAGCGATACCTGTAACTGTATACGAGAAAAACTTATACAAATAATTTTCCGAAGTAATATTCAGTTTGGGTATTCTAAAATAAGTATATATTCTAAAATATCTCGAGAACGGTTAAAAGATCGTGGTAAGTGGAAGGTAACTAGTCTGATTTATGATTTATGACCATACGGCACACTAGGGAGATAGTGTGGTCAGTACCATGCTCCGGCCGCCTGATTTTCCCCTTGGCTGCTTCGACTGCTAGAGTCATTAGCACCCAAGGTACTCTTTATTAAATTAATTACAGGCTGGGTTGGCCTAGGGACGGTCAGGGAGGCCGAATTCAACCCATGAACGAAGACACTAGAAGAAAAAATCTTTAGTGCTTGCTCGGGATTTGAACTCAGGCCTCCAGCTTATTAGTCCAGTGCTCTACCACTGAGCTAACCTCGCCCCCTGGGTAACTAGTAGAAAAATTACTTCATTCTCTATAAAAAAGATTCTAATGCAATTTTCGATGGGGTGATATTAATCGAAGAATCATATACTTGTAACTTAGAAATTGTTAATTTTGCTGTTTTAACAGGTTTTTGTATCTGTTTACCAAACGTTTTAACTGGTTGTTGCTTATTTTAATTGCATTTAACAGTAAACGAGAATTTGACTATAACAATTTAAGAAAATGTGAAACAGTTATATAGTGTTTCCAAGAGCGAACGTTATGAAGTTGGGGGAAGTCGCCATGATACTGTCAGTTTCCTGTTTTGGCGCCTTAAATCTATTTTCTCTTCGAGATTTTATTTTATATTTTTAACGAATGATCAAACCCCACCAATAACTGCTACTATTCCTTAACTGATAGCACTAGAGGTTTTAACGAAACCGCGCTAAGATGACGCAGTTCCTGCATGTTGGCATTTTTAATTTGATATTTGCTGGTTATAGTTAAGAGTGTAACTTTTTCATATCATAGGCGATTCTTTGAAATACAGGAATAGAGCTGAGATCTACAGAAATTCTTACTACGTGTCCTGTACGTGTAACCAGCCAAACGGACGGATCCAGAAACCAGCCTCCCGTCAAGCTGGAACACTTCCTTAACACACAAGCATTGCTTCTTGAACGGTTGTCAACACCCGGCAAGTCATGTCAGTCTTTTTCAATTCTCTAGAACAATAGGACATTCTATCTTCCGTTACATCCTCGGCTATTACATGAGAAGCTTGAAACTCAGGAACTGCGTCATCTTTCCGTTTAATTCCGTTAGTACTCAAGTACTGGCTTATTTGAGACCATAAGTAAGCATTGATTTTTTTGACAAACAGAACATTCCACACGACCTACAAGAACTTCTTACAGAGGGTAGTCCATACTTACACTATATATTCAAATATTTAAAACACATAAAGATGTATCACAGAATCTGAATAATAATATTCAAAAACCTATTAATAAATATTATTTCGACTGTATAATAAACTTTTTTTTTCTTTTTTTTTTTTTTATACTTAATATCTATTATGTAATTATTACTCAATTTTTTATGGTAAATAATGGAAAACCACAACATGTAGCATTCTCCATGACCTAATATATTTATATGACCTAATAAATATATTATTTAATAAATAATGATAGTTAGTTTTAGTGAGGAGACCCGGTAGCCGCGAGGGTTAAGGCCTGGGCTCTTTACACTCCGTGCCAAAGGTCGTGGGTTCGATTCCCACTAGGGGCGATGGCTTATCTTTCGAAAAAAGAAAAGGCATCACCCCTATCCTGGCTAGAAAAGGGTGGTAACCTATAGATAACCCGTCCTAAAATTCGTAGTTAATAATAAATGGACGTTAAAATTTAAATAAAAAAAATAGTTTTAGTGATATGTTATGTAAATATATTAACTACAGTGTATATAGGAATGCTGTAAATTATGTTTAATTTTTTAACCCTTAATTCTTAACACAAATCTACTAACTTTTGTCGTTTGCCCTCCGTTTTGTCCGTTTTTTTTTTAAAAGAGAAAGTCACCGTCGTCGCGAAGCTCGTAAAATAAATAAATAAATGATTTTTTTGACATGAGCAAAATCGGGGCAAATTTTACCCTCCGTTTTATCGAAATGTCCATTTTGGCTTTCGAATACCTTCATGGAATTTCAGGCATGAGTAAGTGATATTTTCGCCCAAAAAAAAAATCGCTACATCGATTTGCGCCTTTTAGGATCATAGTTATCCCAGATTAGAAATATAATATGTATCGTCCAAATGTCTTGCTATTTTTATTGGAAACATAAATTTTTAAACTAATTTTTCTGATTGAAACATCGACACTTTTGAAATTTTAATCCCTCCTAGTAATAAACTTTGCCCTTCCGAAAGGTCACCTTTCACTTACCACTATTTCTTCACCCTTTGTACCTCAATATACAAACAGTTCAAAACTTGTTCAAACTTCAATGTCTGTTGTGAAAATGGATCATACAAACTCATTTGAAAATGGATTACACCAACTCATTTGAACGCAGCGTAATATTTCGTTACCATAGTGTTCTATAGAGATATGAATATCCCACCGTAGGCAGATAATTCATCTACCTTCTGATCCATACTATTTTTCCTAAGATGCAAATTTAAAATGACTGATGTACATATATGTAAATAAACCTATATATATAATGTAAATAAACTTAATTTAAAATCATGAAATCTAATATTATATGTGTATGTATATATGTGTGTAAATAATAAATGCCAACTTATTAAGCATATTGTAATGTAAATATGTAAATAGACAATGCGTTGATATAATGTAATTTAATAATATAGATATATGTATGTATGTGTGTGCATGCATATGTGTATGTGTGTGTGTGTGTGTGTGTGTGTGTGTGTGTGTATGTGTATAATGTAAGTATATAAGACAATGTAATATATATATTTAATGTTTGTAATAACTATATGTAAGGTGTACATCGCCATAAAGCGGAACACCAAAAATAAATAAAAAAAAAAAATGTTGTGAAAATAATTAGTTTTTAATACTTCCTATTCTCCAATTCCAAAATTTATAAGTTCTAATTTGGATAAATGCAAAGCATGTTGAAGAAATTTCACATACTGTGTTGTTTTTAGGCGAATTTTATGCTTTTTTGGAGTGCTGAATCCAAAATTGGCCACCATTTTTGTCCATCGCGTACATTTTATTTTGCAAAATATGAGGGTTGGGCAAATAAAAAAAGAAGAGGAAATTTTTAAAAAAATACACTATCACTTTTATTATGTATAAACTTAAAAAAAAAAAAAAAAAAAAAAAAAAAAAAAAAAAAAAAAAAAAAAAAAAAAAATTATATATTCTTTATACAAGATTTTGTACTCCAGCATTGCTTGTATTACTCTTGAGCAGCCAACAGTATCCAGGTAGCGTATTTACCTGGCAGCAACTAAAGAAGTTGAGTTACTGCAAGCGATGAGTATTAAAAAGAAAACAGTTTGTCCAAAAAATCTAGACGTGATAACAATTTTTAATGATATCTTTCGAGCCAACGGCAATAGCCACGTTGAATGCACCGGTTCCCGTAGATCAACGAAGTTTAGCAACGTCAGGCGTGGTCAGTACCTGAATGGGTGACCGGCCACGTGCTGTTGGCGTTATTAAAGGATGGTAACCTGTAGATAGCCCGGCGCTAATAGCCAAAGAGTTGATGCTATATCTTTCTATTTCAGCATGCAAAAATCCGTTGGAAACAGTAAAAAGAAAAAAAAACTCACTTAATTTTTTTGGTTGCAGATCTGTGTTACCTGTTAATTTTTTCTATTTGAATACATAAAAAAAGCCTGAAATACTTGTTAGGATTGTATACCTCTTTGTTTACATTTATATATCGAGATAGGAGTGTTGAAATGCAGATAAGGAGTTAATTAGTAATAAATGTTAATTTAATCTTCGTCCTATCTAGGTTAATTAAGAAAAGTGCCAATGACGCAGAAAGATTTCCCTGTCTCGATATGGCGATGGAAGGAAATATCTAGAAATCTTGCAATATCCTCAACATTCACAGCTGATATTCCACCGTATTTACAAATGGTGGAATATATATCAGCTGTTTCAACATGAATTTAGGGAATTTCAGCTTTAAAATATTAATTTCGTTAAAATTTCAGTTATAATGAGTTAAATTAAAAAATTCTATTTGTTATAAGTTAATAATTTTGAATCAAATGGCATAGCAACTAAAAACGTTTTGTTTGTTGGCACTAGTCCACATGAGCGTGCAATCTTGTAGCCACCATCCGCTAGGAACGATTGAACAGATGTCCCGTCTCATCGTTGAGATTTTCAAGGGTTCGTTCGATTTAAATGAAATGTGTGCTGAAAATTTCAAAAATGTTGGTTTTAGAAAAACATTCTGTGGTAAATTTCGATAATTCCATTTCAATTAGGAAAAACCATTGCCTGAAGGTTTAATAGTTTTGTTTTTTAATTTGTTCCACGGAAGGTGCTAACATTTTTAAACCTTTTCTTTTAATATTTTTAGTAGCATAATGACCTTTTGAACATACAAACATGTAAAAGGGGTAAGATAGAAATTGCAGCAAATATAGGGTATTTTATGTTTTTATGTACATAGAGTTTATATGTTTGCACACCCCATGCCAATATTGGTATATTACGTGTGTCTATAATATTTTACAAACTGTCAATGGCATTATTTTTTATTTTAAAAACTAGAAAAAAATAAACGAGTAATTAACATAATTAACTATAAATAATAATTGGAACATGGTTTTCTCAGGCAGTGCCCCATAACTCTCTCAGCTGATAAATGGTTGTCAAATATTTATTGAATATATCGTCTTTGGTGCTTACATACCAAGATTTATTAATTGACTTTAACCCCTTCAGGTCCGAATTTTTATTTCTTGATAAAACATTTTTATTTTTCTGCCATAATTGAGTATTTCTCTGAGAATTTTAATTGAATTTTAATTGAGAATTTTATGGTTTACTGGTCATGAGTTATGTAATGTCCAGTATACTGGATATTGGTTCTCAAGTAATGCGATTTGTGGATGAAACCCGAAATTCAAAATTTTGAAATATTAAAAAAATATATTATTATAGCAGTAATTTATTAACAATTTAAAAGAAATTAACTCAGTAAAAATAAATTTGAAAAATTACAAGTAAATATTATTGTAAAAGCTCAAATATAATAAGGTATTGTAAAAATAGATTAGAATTTTAGACATGAAATTGTTGACAGCGCACAGTAATAATGAAAATTAATGAAATTGAAATATTTACAGTCTAGTCTCAAAAAGAGATATTTCATTATTTAAAAAAAAACATAAAACTACTAAGAATATATTTTTTGAAAATCATGTGAACGGACAGATAATATTTTTGAATGGTTTTGGCGCCATCTAGCCCATACCATTCTGAAAAAGTTATTGATTATTATGGTACTCAAAAAAACAATTCTGACAACATAAAAACAAAATATAACAGTAAATATTTGAAAAATAGATAAAAAATATTGTTACATCAAATATGAGGGTTGACTTCCCATATACAGTATACTGTACATGGATTTTCAAAAATTCGTAGACACCTTACTACAAACTTTATTGATAAAATTGAACTTCCAACCTTTAAAAAGATCATAAACATTAAATTCGGAGGAGTTTTAAGAAACCATTTGGACTAAATATGTAAAGAAAAGTCAATAGCTTTTAGAATCCATGACTGCCCGTGGTGGAGCAGAGAAGATTTTACACATAACCTTTCAAAATCGAATGGAATCATTTTATATTAGATGTCAAGTGGAAGAAAAATACATAGAGCTTCAAACCAAAGTGGTAGTAAACATCTATCGGCCATAGGCAGTGTGGTACAAAGTAAAGAAGTTATGTCCAGCCGGCTGGGCAATGGAACTGAAGGGGTTAGAAGTTATGTCCAGCCGGCTGGACAATGGAACTGAAGGGGTTAGAAGTTATGTCCAGCCGGCTGGGCAATGGAACTGAAGGGGTTAGAAGTTATGTCCAGCCGGCTGGGCAATGGAACTGAAGGGGTGGTCTTTGGTGCTTACATACCAAGATTTATTAATTGACTTTAAATAATTTCTAAGATTTTCTTGTACATTCTTATGCTAAATGTATGTATGCATGTAATGTGCAGGTTATTGCAAGCTCTTGTGAAATCGACTTTCCTTGCCTTGGTAGTAGTTGTGTCAATGGCCATGTCAGAGGTGGGCCTGTTTTCCTGCGTTTTATTTGTGTAGAAAAATCTTTAAATGAGGACCTTGAATCTGTAATGTCCTTTCCACTGAATCCAACGAAGACAAACGCCTCCTTTCCGAATCAATTTTTATCCACCTAGAAAATAACCCAGTTAATGACAAAATTGACAAAGAAGTCATCTCCTCTACCTACTCCAACATCTTCCATTTATTAAAAACTCCATCCTAATCCCCTATACCGCCTGCAATATAGCCCTTTATACCTGCCTCCCTTTCCATTAACACAACATTTTATGACTTTATGACCACTTACTGTACTTCGCCGCTTTCGCCGCTCTTTCTTTCATTTTCTATGTTCTCTGTCCATTGGGTGGTCCAGAACCCCCCCCCCCTCACCAGCTCCTTTCTTCCTATGTTTCCCTGTATTAACTGTCAGAAATGATCCCGCATTTGTGAGGAATAGTTCTCTATCTTCCCATCGGTAAGCCCATATTGTTATTCTTATATCTAATCTAATATGTAATCTGTTATTCTTATATCTGTTTTCCTAATAATCCAAACACTTCTAGAGCACATTGTTCTTCTATATATTATGTTCTAGTATTTTATGTTTTGTCTTTTTCCATATATGTATGTGTATTTGTGTATGTAGGCATATATATATATGTATATTTCAGTATTACATCCGTCCTACTTGTTTTTTACAGCCCTGATGAAGGCTTGAAGTTCAAGCCGAAACGTCGGCACAATAAAACCATTTTTATGATAAAATGTAGTTTTATTAAGTAGCTGTGACCGAACCCCGACAATACCTACCTTGCATCATCTACGGTCAACGATCTCCTCTCAACAAAATCATTTTTATTTTGGGCCAAAACAAAAAAGTTTTATACACGAATTGAAGTCGAAAAAAATAAATAAATCAAAAACAAAAGAAATAGGTCATGTAAAATTAAAACAAAATGTCTTGGTACAGCCTCGGCTTGAGGCGTCGGGCTGTAGGTTCTCCAAGGTCTTGGTACAGCCTCGGCTTGAGGCGTCGGGCTGTAGGTTCTCCCAGATGGTAATTCGTGGCACCAGTAGAGAGAGCCAGTTTGTCGTGGTATCTGCGGGTCAATTCTTCTATATGAAATGCGAGAGGATCGACTCCCAGTTCCCGATGGAGCAAGGTGTTTCGAACGAACCAAGGGGTGTTGGCTGCAATCCGCAAGACTTTGTTCTGTAAAGTCTGAAGTCGACTGATGTTCGTCGTGTTTGTTCCATACCACACAGGGCAGGCGTAAGTCAGTATTGGGAGGATCATAGGAAATGCCCCATCGATCGTCGAACCTACAGGACCTGCAGACGTTGCTGCTGCTGCAAACGTGGACGCCGATTGGCCGGGAGGCGGAAACCCGTTAGAACAACCTGAACAACGTCAGGTTGTTCTAACAAGGATCATGGTCTTGTAAAGGAGTATGACTAGTGAAGGTCGGAGTGGTGTTTTTCTGTTCATTAGTGGGTATAGTTTTGAAAGTCTGGTGTGTGCATGTTGTAATTTTATGTTAGTCTGTACTTTCCATGTAAGTCGTGTATCGAAGTGTAGTCCTAAGTAACACACACCCTGGTCCTTCGGACACCAAGGAACTGGGAGTCCATCCAATCGGATTTATGTAATTTCTTCGTTTGAGAACCTCCGAAGTGAAAATACTTTTGCCTTAGGAATTTTTAAAAAAATGCATTTGATCAAGTAAAGAAGTTCATAAAGTGAATGGGATTTCCCATCCTAAGTTAAGTAAAAGAATCAAACCAATTTTCGGATTGGAAACGTCCTTAATACAGATTTTTACTGTAATCGTACTAATATTTTCCTAGCCGAATCCCAAGTATTCCCTGACTGCTTATCATCTCGACGGCTAACTGACTACACCTCATTACAATGTTCGGATTATTCTCCAATATTTGTTAAATATCTCAGGTAAATAATTGTCCTAGTTATTTACCTAAAGCTTGCAAAAGTATGAGATTCTTGTAGATATTATATCCTCCCGTGGAGCCTATAGAGGCTTTCTGAGCCGGCAACAAGAGCAGCAAGCTTTGTGGATAAAGATCAAACATCAAAGGAGTTGGTAACCGTAAAGAGAGAGAAACAGCTGTTTGGAGATTGAACCAGCTTGAAAGGGAAGATTTCGGTTTCATATCCATAGCTTCTTGTGAGGAATTTAGAGGATTAAGTCAGAGGAAAACATCTTTATACTGTAACGATCTTTCATCTTCGGAAAACGTCGTGTAATCTGTTTGTCTTCTATTTTACAGATTATTGGAACTGATTGGTGTAAACTGCATATTTCTCTCTATATATTTTATAGCGTAGAAGGTCAAATATCATTAATTACACACCATTCTTGAATAATCCTTTATTTTGCTCTTTATGTTTCACGTTTATATATAAACTAATTTTCGGTCGGGATACTTAGAAACGATTGGTAGAGTTCAAACTTTTTCTAGGCATTCGACTTTCATCCAGACATATATTTAAATATTGGTTATGTTTGGAGTTCTATTTGGAAAAAAATACATTCTCTAACGTAGGGAAACGAATGAAATCATTTTCAAGGAGATATGTGTAACCGTTAAAAGTGGATAAAAATAGTTTTTCACAATAAATTTCATTTGGGTACTTAGAATCGTTGGATTGAATTCAAATATTTTCTAAATCATTGAAATTTATTTAAACTAAGATATTTAAATTTTGCTTCCGTTTGAAGTTAAGGAAGTACTAGAAATAAAATATTTCATTAACAGGCATGAGATGTTTTGGGATTTTCGTATATTTTCTTAAAAATCTCGAAAACAGTTAAAAAACTCGTGGTAAGAAGACAGTGACTATTCGAAATCTTACTGCGTTTACTAAGAAAACGGTTCTAAAGTAATTTTTACAGGAAGATCTCATTTGGAAAAAACGGTGCTTAAAATTCGATAGTGTCGGTTTCATCATTCTTTTGCTCATTCTTTTTTTGTCATTCTTTGCCTCAGTTTTTAATGATTTTTTTTTTGTTTTAATTATATTTAAGAGTAGAAAGAGTATTTTAGTAAAACAAGGTAAGAATATGCGAAACATATAATAGTAATAGTGTTTTTCTAGAGCGGAAGTTGAATAGGGGGGGATAATTTCCGCTTAGGATACTGTCAGTTTCCTGTTGTATACAACATAAGACATAAACCATATATATAAACATAACCACGTTCTGGCTATGAAGAACTCGGTAAAAGTTCAATTGCCGATTATAACCCAAAAATTGCAGTAAAATATGTGACTTATGGCGTACAACTAATAACTGATAGAGACTTAATAACAACTTCAAAACTAACAATATATACATTGGCAATAGCTATGGACACAACTAACTGACAATAATAAACTTGGAGCAATATGTGACTTATGGCGTACAACTAATAACTGATAGAGACTTAATAACAACTTCAAAACTAACAATATATACATTGGCAATAGCTATGGACACAACTAACTGACAATAATAAACTTGGAGCAATATGTGACTTATGGCGTACAACTAATAACTGATAGAGACTTAATAACAACTTCAAAACTAACAATATATACATTGGCAATAGATATGGACACAACTAACTGACAATAATAAACTTGGAGCAATATGTGACTTATGGCGTACAACTAATAACTGATAGAGACTTAATAAGAACTTCAAAACTAACAATATATACATTGGCAATAGATATGGACACAACTAACTGACAATAATAAACTTGGAGCAATATGTGACTTATGGCGTACAACTAATAACTGATAGAGACTTAATAACAACTTCAAAACTAACAATATATACATTGGCAATAGCTATGGACACAACTAACTGACAATAATAAACTTGGAGCAATATGTGACTTATGGCGTACAACTAATAACTGATAGAGACTTAATAACAACTTCAAAACTAACAATATATACATTGTCAATAGCTAGGGACACAACTGACAATAATAAACTTGGGGCAATATGTGACTTATGGCGTACAAGTAATAACTGATAGAGATTCAACTACAACTTCAAAACTAACAATATATACATTGGCAATAGCTATGGACACAACTAACTGACAATAATAAACTTGGGGCAATATGTGACTTATGGCGTACAACTAATAACTGATAGAGACTTAATAACAACTTCAAAACTAACAATATATACATTGGCAATAGCTATGGACACAACTAACTGACAATAATAAACTTGGGGCAATATGTGACTTATGGCGTACAACTAATAACTGATAGAGACTTAATAACAACTTCAAAACTAACAATATATACATTGGCAATAGATATGGACACAACTAACTGACAATAATAAACTTGGGGCAATATGTGACTTATGGCGTACAACTAATAACTGATAGAGATTCAACTACAACTTCAAAACTAACAATATATACATTGGCAATAGCTATGGACACAACTAACTGACAATAATAAACTTGGGGCAATATGTGACTTATGGCGTACAACTAATAACTGATAGAGACTTAATAACAACTTCAAAACTAACAATATATACATTGGCAATAGCTATGGACACAACTAACTGACAATAATAAACTTGGGGCAATATGTGACTTATGGCGTACAACTAATAACTGATAGAGACTTAATAACAACTTCAAAACTAACAATATATACATTGGCAATAGATATGGACACAACTAACTGACAATAATAAACTTGGGGCAATATGTGACTTATGGCGTACAACTAATAACTGATAGAGACTTTAATAACAACTTCAAAACTAACAATATATACATTGGCAATAGATATGGACACAACTAACTGACAATAATAAACTTGGGGCAATATGTGACTTATGGCGTACAACAAATAACTGATAGAGCTTCAACTACAACTTCAAAACTAACAATATATACATTGGCAATAGATATGGACACAACTGACAATAATAAACTTGGGGCAATATGTGACTTATGGCGTACAACTAATAACTGATAGAGACTTAATAACAACTTCAAAACTAACAACATATACATTGGCAATAGATATGGACACAACTAACTGACAATAATAAACTTGGGGCAATATGTGACTTATGGCGTACAACAAATAACTGATAGAGACTTAATAACAACTTCAAAACTAACAATATATACATTGGCAATAGATATGGACACAACTAAATGACAATAATAAACTTGGGGCAATATGTGACTTATGGCGTACAACTAATAACTGATAGAGACTTAATAACAACTTCAAAACTAACAATATATACATTGGCAATAGATATGGACACAACTAACTGACAATAATAAACTTGTGGCAATATGTGACTTATGGCGTACAACTAATAACTGATAGAGACTTAATAACAACTTCAAAACTAACAATATATACATTGGCAATAGATATGGACACAACTAACTGACAACAAACTTGGGGCAATAAAAAATAGTGTTAAGGAATTACCATCCAGTTATCGCGACAATAAACGCTTAAAAATAGTTCTTGCTCGACTAAGGATTAGACATAATCTACTAACACATGAATTTCTTTCAACAAGAAATCAGATACCAATATGCAGTATATGTACCGCAGAACTTACGATCAAACACATACTGACAGGCTGCCAAAGACGATACAATTTTAACTTCCCGTATGATATGCAAGAACTCCTGGACAATGATAGCCAGTACATCAACACTATACTGACCTACCTCAAGAATACAGGACTATACAACCTTATTTTATGAACGTCTGCAATGTTGGCTTATAAGATATTATATTTCCAACAATACTAAGCCTAATATATTGGTAAACAGATAATATAAAAAAATTACACAACTACACACACTTATATATACCTACAATTACGATGCTGATTTCACAAAATATCTAAGTTCAGAGACTTTTGCCAGTATGTGAAGAACCCCGCTAAATCCCAGAAAGCCGCAAAAGCTAATTCTCCATAAGATAAGTCCTATATCATTATCCTGTTGAAAACAAAATTACAGAACTCCTTTCTCGGCAGAAGCATAAGACAAGGAAAGGTAAACTCAATAACATCTTAAGGAGTTTACTCTAGGAATTCAAGGAGTTATCTTGATGAATCCTAACTCAAAGTAAACATTGTTAAGTAAACAAAGTCGGCGACTTCATAATAATTATGAGAGGTCTTTGCTACAAAGTACTTAGGGAAGGAATAATTCGAGAAATAACAACAAAGAGGAAAAGAAACTCATTTAAATTTTAAAACATTAGAAATGGAATTTTCTCTTTTAATTATTTCTTTTAGCGCTTTTTTAAGAAGTGTAGCTAATGAGGTTGGACTAATGAAAGATGCTTTGGAAAATACTTCTAAATATTCATATATAGTACCTACTAGATATTATGTAGTAGTTAGGACCAAGTCTAAGTTCTAGAAGTGCTTCAGGATAGCAATGGCGAATCACGAGCTTCGGAAGTTGGAAAATCGAAGTCAAAGTTCTAGAAGTGCTTCAGGAGAGCAATGGCCATTCACGAGCTTCGGAAGTTGGAAAATCGAAGTCAAAGTTCTAGAAGTGCTTCAGGATAGCAATGGCGAATCACGAGCTTCGGAAGTTGGAAAATCGAAGTCAAAGTTCTAGAAGTGCTTCAGGATAGCAATGGCGAATCACGAGCTTTGGAAGTTGGAAAATCGAAGTAAAAGTTCTAGAAGTGCTTCAGGATAGCAATGGCGAATGTTTACTCAATAGAATGCTGATTCATAAAACTGTTCGAAAAAGTACGCGATTGAAATTCAATGATTTTTTATTTTATTTTTATTTATACGGGGGATTTATGGGTAACATAATTCAAGGAGAGGAGTTCCAGACCTGGGATACCTCCTTGAAATCGGACAAACATGATGCTGCTTTTTACTTTAACTTGAAACTGTGCGAGAACTAAAAGCGAATCAGATAAAGAAGGCGAAGATCCGTGTTACCTACATCTTTCTGACTCAGAAAAAATAAGAAAAAAACGATTTTTTAGATTCCCCCTTTCTCTTCTAAGGTACCTATATTTTATATTTTTAATTCTCAATCTTTGGTAAGTGGAATGCTACATAAAAAAAAAAGGTCAAACAGAATCTGTGGTCTCTAGCCACTAAACGTAAAGTACATCTCAATAGGTCGAACTGAAATGGAAGCGGACATCTGTGACTTCTATAACTCAAAGTTTAATTGCAACTTCACAGATTCTAAAATCACTAGTAGTGGACATCTTCACAACAGCTGTTCCTGCGAATTTAGTTCATTTTATGTGATCCTCCTTCTTAGGAGAGAGTATTTTGCACCCGAAGTGCAGCCTATAGTGGACAACTTTGAATTAGGAACTGATCATGAACCTGAGGCAGATGTGGTCACAAAAGAATTTCCTACAAATAGAGAAGCCACAAATTCTGTTGATACAATTTGCACCTTCTTGGATACCTGTAACAACGTCGATCATCATATGCTTACAAATCTTTAGGCATTATTTCAAAATTACTGAACTACTACTAACTCAAGTCGCCGTATCTTCCAATTGGCGTTGTCTACGAACAAACAATATGCAGTATTTGAGTAAACTTTGCGTAGATGGTTTTAATTTTTGTATTTTGTTAATTTTTCGCATTTCCTCTATGAATCAATGTCCGGTTTGTCTAACTGAAGTTAAGTTGAACAATTTTCACGGTTCCTTAGAGATCGACTTATTAATTGTTGACTGTATATGTATATTGTTTATGTTCTTGTTTCTGTTACGATTTGACAGAAAGTGTATTCAGAATTTTTTTTATTCAATTTAAGTGTATTTAAAGAATTCCGTGGTTAGAAGCATAGCTGACCCCATTTACACGCCTTCGTAAAACCATCAATAATGCTTTCAGACAGAAAAAGCACTGTCCGATTCCCCGCGCTGTCAAACTCCTGCCATTTTTTGCGCGGGAAAGACGGACAGCCTTCTCCAGGGATAAATAAAATCCTGAGCGACTTTATAGGTAATTGACACTTTCCCTAATCTTCTTCATCTTAGACACAAAAAAAAATATCGTTTTTACGGTTAATAGTTTTTGAGCACTTTGAAAATAACACAATCATTGTGGTATATATAGTCGCTACAAATGCAAAGTATCGAATGTGAAAATCACCACTTTTCAGAGTGGAAAAGCATTTATTCATAACTTTTTTTTGGACAGGCAAATATTCCGCAGATTTGACCTTTTGATAGTGGAAAAACTTTCCCTTTAATAAAGTCATCTAAGATTCAAGAATTTGCCGTACATAAGTCCAGCAGAAATTAGTAAAGATTGACAATGAAAGATGCATTTTTTCACATTCGTTACTTTGCATTTGTATCGACGATATAGTGACCATAGCGTAACGTATGACGAGAAAATTATGTTTTTTCTTCTTGCTTTATGATATAAAAGAATAACTATTACATTTAAATAATTAAAAATTAAATATAATTAAAGTAAAATCTAACTTAAATAATAAAATTACAAAAACTTAATTAATAAAATAATGAAATGTCTCAAAATATTCATCATGAGAGGGATTGAGCAAAGAGGGCATGAGGGAGGGAGGAGAAATTATGAAACTATATAAACTGGGAAATATATAAAAATAAAAAAAGTTTGTTAAATACTTACTTGTTTAAATAAGCAAAGCAAACAAGTGCAAGAGAAAAATACAACAAAAACAAATAAATGTACATACAAAATAAAAAATATATTAAATCCTAAAACAAAACAAAATGTAAATAAATGGTATAAAATGTGTAAACATTTTATATTAATTGCAATGAAATCGGTTAGTTTATGTACAACCCTCTTTAATGTGGCGTAAACTACCTTTATTGTAGAAGAATCCGCCCAGTTTATGCACAACCCTCTTTAATGTGGCGTAAACTACCTTTATTGCAGAAGAATCCGCCCAGTTTATGCACAATTCTCTTTAATGTGGCGTAAACTACCTTTATTGCAGAAGAATCCGCCCAGTTTATGCACAACCCTCTTTAATGTGGCGTAAACTACCTTTATTGCAGAAGAATCCGCCCAGTTTATGCACAACCCTCTTTAATGTGGCGTAAACTACCTTTATTGCAGAAGAATCCGCCCAGTTTATGCACAACCCTCTTTAATGTGGCGTAAACTACCTTTATTGCAGAAGAATTGGTAATACTGAAGGAGAGTGTCCTCAGCACCGATTTTCTTCAAAATTTGCACTATAACGTATTTTGATGCACTAAACACGAATCCGTTGAAAAAAAAAGTTGCTCGCAACTAGGAAAGAAGTTATTAAGCACTAAAGTTCACTGTTATGGAGGTTATAAAATACGGGGTAAACAGCTTATATGTAAACACGCGCCTACGCAATAGTCCTTAATGACGAAGTGTAATTGAAATTTAGACTCACCTGTGGTAGCTGACTTGGTCGTAAACTGTCGCTTTTGGGCATACGTGCTATGCGTTTCCGCTCGCTCAAGAAAACATCAAAACCCCTAGTCAATCCAACTCGCAGAAATGAAAAGAATTCTACGGCCCAAAAGTCGTCCAAGGCAGTCTTCCCTAACCTTCATAACAGTGAACTTTTTTTTAAAATAACTTCTTTCCTAGTTGCGAGCAACTTTTTTTTTTCAACGGATTCGTGTTTAGAGCATCAAAATACGTTATAGTGCAAACTTTAAAGAAAATCGGTGCTGAGGACGCTCTCCTTCAGTTTTACCGAAGAATCTGCCCAGTTTGCGCAGTAAATGCGGGATGGACTTCTTGTTTTGGTATTATTTATTAAATAATAATAACAAAACACTTTATTTGAGTTTGTTTGCCCAATTGATTCTTCGCCGCTAAACCTCTACATCAGACATTGAGGTGTTAAGAGAATAATTTTTTAATGTATCTAACTAGTATTTCCACAGTGACACAGCTCAAAAATCGGTATTTTTCAGTTATGACTGTAAAAGACTTGGTAAACCTGTCTTTATCAACCATCAAAACTGTATGTACCTACCTTCAGAGCTTCTACACCAGGTCTCACTTGTGTTTCTCTTCCTGTCTTAATGCTATTCCCCCTATATAGGCAAGAGTGACACATTTTCAGCTATTTTTTTTTTTTTTTTTTTTTTAGTTGTGTCATTTTAGAAATACTGGGGTGATATATAAAAACATATGCTCCTAGTATTATTAAATTTTAACGTCCATTTATTAATAATTAAAAGCCAATCATGCCATAGCCGCGATGAAGATTATATTGTTCAACGCTAAATCGGACTCCTGGGACACTAAAAAAACACTTCTCCATACAGTTATCAATTCCGTATTCCTCTACTCCTCAGAACTATGGGGCTTATGGTACTTTGACCAAATTCAGACAATAGCTTCCAAATATTACAAATCAATCTTAAATCTACCCCAATCTACACCCCACAGTTGTATCCGTACAGAATCTAATGACTACGCTATATCAACACAGGCAGCACAGAGAATCGCAGGCTGGTGGATGAAACTACTCGGCATGGATGACACACGATACCCAAAATTATGCTACCAGAAATTACTCCCCCTGGACTCAAAATTGACCAATCTTTCTTCGCAAAACTGGGTAACGAAGTTAAAATATTTTCTTTTAAAGTATGAAATAACAGACCAAATCACAGCACAAACCCCAA
This sequence comes from Gonocerus acuteangulatus, assembly GCA_946811695.1. Taxonomy (NCBI): domain Eukaryota; kingdom Metazoa; phylum Arthropoda; class Insecta; order Hemiptera; family Coreidae; genus Gonocerus; species Gonocerus acuteangulatus. Next base: position 8,895,378 of record OX328129.1, on the reverse strand, counting down.
ATTTCAAATTACTCAAAGAAATAGCGCCAAAATTAAAAGCAAACCTGATTAAAGATGACCTAGAACATATCAACACAACCTCCTACAGTACCATATATAGTGCAATTCATACCTACAACAGCTACCTTCTAATAAATATGAACATAAATAGACAAAGAATCATAAGTCAACTAAGATTAGCGAACAAGAAGACACTTTACCTCAGCATCCACCGTCAAAGGTACAAAATAGAAACGAACAAAATATGCACCAACTGTGAATTGGAGGAAGAAGACTTGGAGCATCTGCTGTGGCGATGTCCTGAATACTCCAATCTCAGAAATACCCTGAAACCTATTATTGAAGAACGCACCAACAACTCCGCAACATATTATTTCCTGACTACCTCTAACATCACAGATATAAACGCCTTTTGCATTTACTTGGAGGATGTAATGAAGAAAAGAGGCAACCGCAGCGTGTAGTAAACGAACCGAAATATCAGTTCTTAATTATTCTGTATTATAAAAGCTTATTTTATTTACTTGTTCTATAAGAGTCTAGTCTAATTTAATTTTCATGAATTGTATATATTTACCCCGATCATATTTGTAAGGACAATGTTCAATTACAAATAAATATTATTATTATTATTATTATTATTATTATTAATAACTACGAATTTTAGGACGGGTTATCTATAGGTTACCACGCTTCGAACCCTCGCCCCTTTGGCACGGATTGTTAAGTGCTCCCGCATTAACGCTCACCGCCTCCGGGCCTCCTAGTATACTCATATTAATTTTTGAGCATTATTGATAAAAGCCAACGGCCATAGCCACGTTGAATACACCGGTTCCCCTAGATCACCGAAGTTAAGCAACGCCGGGCGTGGTCAGTACCTGAATGGGTGACCGACCATGTTCTGTTGGCATTAGAAAAGGGTGGCAACCTGTAGATAGCCCGGCGCTAATGACCAAGTTGTAGATGCGCCGTAAAAAAAAAAAAAAAAAAAAAAAATTATTGATAAAAATTATGAGAAATTGTCAGCTCTGAAGTGGTTTGTGATGCGTTAATAATTCATCGAAATGTACTTGAAGCATTAAATTTCAATCAAGCTTGCACCGATATTACAGCTGTTATTCCCAGATGAGAGATTAACAGCCGAATTTATAGATAGAATCCTTCGATGGAAGGATGCGTGATTTGTTGCAGGATTTCATGCTAATCACGATGAATAATCAATCAGTATGTTCATGGAGGATTTGATACGAGCTGTTAGTTTGAGTCATTAAATCCAGGAATCGTCCTGTATTCTGGACAGTCCAATCAAACCAGACGTTCATGAATATTGAATATTTAGTATAGATTTCATAGGTGTTGAGCGCTTAATTTTTTTTTGACACTTGCGTTTCCTCCCTCCCTCCATACGGAAAATGAAGCTGTACAGATGGCGCCATCCGGAAGTGCAGACAAAAACATTTCTCATTTCAGAACAATTAAATCGCGAAAACAATATTTTATATTATGTTCAAGAAGAAATTTGGTGCTAAAATATTTAGTTTCAAACAAAAAGTCTAGTTCCTTAGTTAGCTTAAATCGCCTACCGAAAAACTGTTTTTTGGCAAAATTCGTGCGAGCTTTACTGTGCCAATTAAGGTTTTTCGATTGTAGTCTTCCAGACACATTTTTTATAGGTAATGTTGTCAATACAAATGCAAAGTATCGAACATGAAAAAAAGCATTTCTCATTTTCAATCTATACTGATTGTTTTTGGACTGATGTACGGCAAACTCTTGAATCTAAGTACTCTCAGGGAAAGGGGAATGTAACCACTATTAAAAGTTCGAATCTGCCTACTAATTTACTGACCAAAAGCAAAGTAATGAACAAAAGTTTTTGCACTCTGGAAAGTGGTGATTTTTACATTTGTATCGACGATATGTCGAGCGGAATCAATTTAAATCATTTCTAAGGCTATATCCATAAACGTTTTCCAGAAAAGTGGGGAATAACTAAAATTTTTTTGGTGATTGAGAAGATATGGTCGACCGTTCAGAAGTAGGAAGCGTTGATCGTCGGGCTATACAAGCCATCTTCAGGGCTGTAAAACATATATGGTATAACGATGACAAAAAAGGATAGATAAATTAACAAAAATATGAGTACATATATGAGTAAATCTATATATATATATATATATATATATATATATATATATATATATATATAGTATAATAATATAAATAATAATAATAATATAAATCTAAATAAATATACAAGACAATACAGAACAAGTGGCGTAGTAACACCTATCGAGAAGATTGAGAACTGTCCCGTTTCAAGTAGAGAACATTTCTGAAGACAGGAAGGATAGGGCCAGGGTTAGACAGGAGAGGATGGAGGGGGACGGGGTGGGGAGAAATGGAGATGGAAGTATGGACGGAGGGAAACGACCGCGGTAAAGACAAAGGACGTGCCAGGGGTTTTCCAGGTCCAGGGAAGGATAAGACAGGTGTGTGGGAACAGGACAACGAATGGGGTGGGATTACCTAACGGGAAGTTTTGAGGATATGGAAAATGTTGGAATAGGTTGAGGAGATGACTTCTTTGTCAATTTTGTCATTGACGGGATTATTTTCTAGATGGATATGTATGGATTCAGAAAGGAGACGCTTCTCAAGGTTGGGATCAAATCCCAATTTTGAGAATCCCAAAATTTTCTTGGGATTCTCAAAAATAGCTCGAAACCGGTTGGGAAATCGTGGTAAACGTAAATCATCTATTCGAAAGCTTAATACGTTTTCTACAAAAATGGTGCTTCTTGTGCAAGTTTTGATAGTGCAGTATTTTTCGGATAAATCCAGTATCTATACAGGCTTGCCTAAGTATATTTTAATTGGTTGTTGTTGTTTTTTCTTTTAATTTAATTTAGCCTTAAAAATGAATATTTTGGATATTCTTATATGTTTCCTGTGCATCGTGGCGTCTATAATTATTGACATTTCACTTGGAGTAGGGTGTTTAGATTTTTCAAGAATGAAAAAAACAAAGCAAAAAAAAAAACAAAAAAAGAAAGACCAATCTTTCCAAATTGCACTAAGAATATGAACGGAACGCAGTTCCTACTAGTAGGACATTTTTAGTTACTCACTGTGTTTTATCGTTCTTCGTTTTGGCCTCTAAGAAAAAAATATGATTTTCATCCGCTCAATTCACCTAATGATTTTTCTTCAGATTTTCCGCCAGTTAAAGCCTCCAATTTCATTTATTTTCTTAACGTTCCTGGCAGAAGGAAACTTCGGAAGGTTAAGACCTGAGGAGGAAAGATCAAGTTTAGCAGGTAATACCATACAATTTTCACCCAAACATTTGGAATTCCCAACTTATGGGAAGGGGGGAGAGAGTATAAACACAAAAACACGACAAGCACCAGTCAGTTACACTACAAGGTCTAAAACGGCTTGTATTACTGGTACATTATGGTTAAGTGTTCAGTATTGAAGAAATAATATCAAAATTAAAAACTAATCTCAAAGAAATTAAAAATATTCTAGTGCGATAATAGAATTCCAAAGTTAAACTAAATGTGAGCCCCAGTCATGAGTGAAATAGAATCACACATAGCCCATGCAGAAGGTAAATATATTGTTTCACTCTGGAAATATATCAATACTTAGCGGCGAGGTGAGATCCTCCTCCAGCCTCCAAATCTTAACGGATTTCAATGCATTTTTAAAAAAATGAAATTTAGAACAACTTTGTCTGGCCAGAATTTTATTTTTTGCTTCCCCTGCTTATTATTAAATTACAATTACAACTTTTACAATTGAACATCAAATAGTATTCTATTTTTCATCTAACTTAATATCAGCACTGATATCATGATGATTAGATAGTTAGCCGTCGAGGTGATAAGTAAAGATGGAATGGTTGGGATTCGGCTAAATAAACCTCAATATGATTTTGTTTTAAAAAATCTATATTTCGGACGTTTCGGCTACTCATTGGTAGCCTTCGTCAGCTAAAATTACAAAAAAAGAAATTAATACAAAAACAAAAAAAATTATAATTGTGATAGGTAACAGAACTATAGATACAATTAACTTATAAAAGAACATATCGTCTTAAATTCTTAGAATGAGTAGAATGAAAAAGTAAATAGGTACAATAATTGATTTTAATAGTAATTAGTAACATTAATTGATTTTACATAGAAATAAGAAACTACATACCAATGACAAATATAGTAGCTAATAGTAACATTAATAAATTTTACAAAGAAATAAGACACTACTTACATATTTTGGTTACCAATTTTGGTAAGGAGTGTCTTATTTCTTTGTAAAATTAATTAATGTTACTAATTACTATTAAAATCAATTATTGTACCTATTTACTTTTTCATTCTACTCATTCTAAGAATTTAAGACGATATGTTCTTTTATAAGTTAATTGTATCTAAAGTTCTGTTACCTATCACAATTATAATTTTTTTTGTTTTTGTATTAATTTCTTTTTTTGTCATTTTAGCTGACGAAGGCTACCAATGAGTAGCCGAAACGTCCGAAATATAGATTTTTTAAAACAAAATCATATTGAGGTTTATTTAGCCGAATCCCAACCATTCCATCTTTACTTAGCACTCATATCGTTCAAATTGAACATTCAAAACCTGAAAAATAAAAATATTTAGGCTTGAAGATCTCCTAAACAAAGCGTTTGCGGTCATACCTTCAGAGGAAATTTTATTCCTTTTTTGAGGTCCTTAGTTCATATTCTCAGTTTGGCCACTTAACCCTGAAACACCCTTTACAAGACAAAATTATTGTAATCGTTAATTTATTAAATAACATAAACATGTTTCATATCCACAGATGCATCTTCAGGAACCTGAAACTATTTACAGCCTTATGTAACCTCTACAAGAGCCATGTCATAACTACTGTGGAAGATTAACCTATGTTCCATTGGGCTGTACATAATTTTAGGTTCCTTAAGAGCCAACTCAGGATGTAAAACAAGTAGAATAGTTTATTAAATTGACAATTGAACTCATTTTTACTTTTACTTAAATAACCTACTCAAGAAAAAAATGTAAATTTATTAAAATAATTAAGGACCTTAATTATTTAAGGACCTTAATTAAAATAATTAACTGAAAAGAACTTATAGTTAATTCTTTATTATTTGTTACAGGTATTGGAATAAGTTATTCTCACGAGTAAACAGTGTCGATTGGAAGGTAATTCTACTAATGAATTATTTTATTCCTGTGCTAATCAAATAACCATAATCAAAAACTCATAAAAAAATTTAACGAAAGAATGATAATGTTCGTTGACTACTATAGTAAAATCAACAATAACCATTACCTTAAATGAACTTGTTTTCCTCTTTTCTATCTCAAACAGATAATGTTTTATAAAAAAGGTAAATAATCTAGATCCGTGATTTCGCAAACGTTTTTAAAAAAAAAACTTCTCGATAAACACACCTGTATTTTGTGATGAAATCTGGATAAATACATCTGCATTTTATGAAAACATCTCGATAAACACACTTATATTTTTTGAAAGCAAATAATAATCTTGACCAAAGCATGCGCAATCAATCTTTACTATCTACCTGAACGGTGTACATACAACAAACACTATATTACTTGCATACAGTTACTAGTCTGCAAGTGTTCACATTCGCTACAAAAAACAAAACAATATTAAGGTAGTCGTGGCCATTGGAATACGGGAAAATATCTAATTATTAAATCGTACCCCAAGATATAATAAAGTTCGGTGCGATGGAACTGCGTCATTTTAGCGTGGTTCCGTTCATATCTGTAGTGCGATTAGTAAAGGAATAGAAGCAGTTATTGATCGGGGTTTTGGCCTCTCGATCTTGAAAATATTTCAATTAAATCCCCCGATTCTATGTACCCAAACCGAATATTAGTTAAAAAAAAAACAATTTGTTTTTCACATTTCTCAAAAACGATTACAGATATCGCCTAAAAAATGATTTCATTCGTTTCGTACATAAAAGGACGAAAAAAAAACGAGTACCTGCAAGTATAAGAACTGGAAAACGCAAGTGTTACGATTATTTTTGCTCAAATTTCGCTCCAAAACTTGGCTGGTTATCAAACTTGGCCGTTCAAATTAGACGAAAGATTTTTGCACCAAATTACATAAAATTCGGACCATTTTTGAGCCTGTAAGAGAGCGAACAGACAACTATATACTTATATATACAGATTAGAAATACTGATATTTTCGAGGTCGCTGAAACGTAAAATTTTCTAGTCAGCACTTGATTGTGTCATGAGGTCAACTTCGTAAGAAGTGTTTCCTCCCTATGAAAGGAGGGAGGAACCCAGCTAATAAGGTGATATGAGAAACATAATGATTTCGTGGGTTACGATTAAAGTCAATCCTGATTCTGAGATTATTTAATTACTTTCAGCAATTAGAAATTCACAATTACTCAAAGCTAGTACTAGAGCCTCCGAGGGCATAAGGACATCGAATCAATACCGAGGGTCAGTGGCCTCGGTCCCCCACTCTCTCCGACAATCTCGCCACTAGTTCACCTGTAGCCCGAAGCTACAACCATCGTCAACCACTTGTTCCTAGTAGTATCTAGAGAACAGGTAGTCGGTAAGCTACAATCACTATAGTAGCGGGCACTATATCAACCTTATCACACTTCAACCTAATCACTCACAGTTCACCTGTAGTCCTAAGCTACAACCATCGTCAACCACTTGTTCCTTGTAGTATCTAGAGAACAGGTAGGCGGTAAGCTACAATCACTATAGTAGCGGGCATTATATCAACCTTATCACACTTCAACCTAATCACTCACAGTTCACCTGTAGTCCTAAGGTACAACCACTTGTTCCTTGTAGTATCTAGAGAACAGGTAGGCTGTAAGCTACAATCACTATAGTAGTGGACACTATAACAACCTTATCACACTTCAACCCAATCACTCACAGTTCACCTGTAGTCCTAAGGTACAACCACTTGTTCCTTGTAGTATCTAGAGAACAGGTAGTCGGTAAGCTACAATCACTATAGTAGTGGACACTATAACAACCTTATCACACTTCAACCTAATCACTCACAGTTCACCTGTAGTCCTAAGGTACAACCATCGTCAACCACTTGTTCCTTGTAGTATCTAGAGAACAGGTAGGCGGTAAGCTACATTCACTATAGTAGTGGGCACTAGAACAACCTTATCACACTTCAACCTAATCACTCACAGTTCACCTGTAGCCCGAGGCTACAGCCATCGTCAACCACTTCTTCCTAGTAGTATCTAGAGAACAGGTAGTCGGTAAGCTACAATCACTATAGTAGTGGTTACTATAACTACCTTATCACAATTCAACCTAATCACTCACAGTTCAAAAGCACAATAACAGAACATAAAAATGTTTCAATATATATCTAAACAGAAGTTCAAACTATTAACCAAGTCCAACTTGCAAGAACTGCGTCAACTTAACGCTTTTCTGTTATATTTCTAGTGTTATTAGTAAAGGAATTGAAGCATATATTGATAGGTTTTGATCTTTCATGATAAATATAAAATAATATCTCAAAGAGAAGAAAGATCACATCAGAAACTGACAGTATCCTAAGTGGAAATGAGTCTCCTTTCTACTCAACGTTCTCTCTAGGAAATCTTTATTACTAACATTTTTTACAATTTATTACCTGGTTTTACTGAAATTCCTAGTCATTTTGCTGTAAAATGCAATTAAAAAAAAAAAACACCAACCAAAAAAAAGTTGAATAAACTGAGACAAAATCCCGTTGAAAAAAAAACGAATCTAGCAATTTAGAAGATTTACGTACCTATTCCCCTTGACATGTTCTCATCGAAAGAATCGTAGAGAATTTACTAAGCTTCCGAATAGTTACCTTCCACTTACCAAGATTTCCCAAACGTTTTATAGATATTTTAAAAAATATACCAAGATCCGTAAACTTTTATGGTCTATTACATACATTTTTTTTTCAATATTTCCTTAACTACAAACAGAACCATAATTTAAATATTTCTCAGATTAGAGGAATGTCAAACATCTGGAACAAATTTCAACTGAAGCAATCGTTTCTGAGAACTCAAAATTTTCAACTGAAGCAATCGTTTCTGAGAACACAAAATTTCAACTGAAGCAATCGTTTCTGAGAACTCAAAATTTCAACTGAACCAATCGTTTCTGAGAACTCAAAATTTCAACTGAAGCAATCGTTTCTGAGAACTCAAAATTTCGACTGAAGCAATCGTTTCTGAGAACACAAAATTTCAACTGAAGCAATCGTTTCTGAGAACTCAAAATTTTCAACTGAAGCAATCGTTTCTGAGAACTCAAAATTTCAACTGAAGCAATCGTTTCTGAGAACTCAAAATTTCAACTGAAGTAATCGTTTCTGAGAACTCAAAATTTCAACTGAAGCAATCGTTTCTGAGAACTCAAAATTTCAACTGAAGCAATCGTTTCTGAGAACTCAAAATGAAAATTAGTTTGAAAAAATAATTGGTTTTGTTGTATCAATGTTTCCCGAAAACGGTTGAAGATATCGCTTTAAGAACGGTTTCATTCGTTTCCCTACGTCGAGGAATCTATAAAAGGAGTACCTCCTAGTAAATGAACGTATGCTTTATGATTTTTTTTTCACTGGAATTTCACCCCAAAAAACATGTTCCGTGGGGCGGATTATGCTAGTCAACGAACTTGATCTTTCGAATTAGACGAACGAATTTTGTACCAAAGTACATCAATATTGAACCTTTATGAACCCATTAGAGAGCAGACAGATGATGTGATCTATGGGTTTTTAAAACGTGAAATTGTCAAGTCTACACATCCGGATTTCGTCATAAGATCAACCTCATAAGCGTGTTTCCTCCCTATGGAGGGAGGGAGAAACTGCGTTATAAGAAAGATTTTATCAACAGGCATTAGCAGTTGTGGACTTTTCTAAACGGTTAACGTGTTAACGTATTATTATTAATTATCATTAAGATTAGAAAGTTATCCGTCGAGGTGATAAGCAAACATGGAAAAGTTGGAATTCGGCTAAAGAAACCTCAATACGATTTTTGTTAAAAAAAAATCTATATTTAGGGCGTTTCGGCTACTCATTGGTAGCCTTCGTCAGCTAAAATGACAAGAAAAACAGAAATTAATACAGAAAAAAAAAGTTTATAATTGAGATAAGTAACAGATCTATAAATACAATTCAACTTATTATAAATGAACAATTTGGTGTTAAATTATTAGAATGAGTTCTAGAAGGTCAATAGAAACATAAAAAAAATAAGAAAAAAAAAGGCTATTTTATTGAAGTACTTATATACACATGAACAAAATAGCCTTTTAGCGCGGTTACTCCCTATCTCCATAGGGAGAACCCGCTTATGAGGTTGACCTCATGGCGCAATCCGGAAGTGCCGACTAGAAACTTTCACGTTTCAGACCCTATAGATCACGAAAATATAGGTGGCCCAAATTTGTATATATATATATATATATATATATATATATATATATATATGTATATATATTTATATATATGCTTGTCTGTTCGCGCTCTAGCAAGCTCAAAAAGGGTCCGATTTTAACGAAATTTGGCATAAAAATCTGTCGTCTAATTTGAAAGGTCAAGTTCGTTAACCAGCAGAATCCGCCCACTAGAAGATAGTGTTTTGGGCGTAATTCGCGCAAAAAAAATCCTAACGCTTACGTTTTTGAGTTTATATGCTTTCAGGTACTTGTTTTATAGGTTTCTTAACATAAGAAAACGAATGAAACCATTTATAAGGCGATATCTGTAACCGTTCCTGAGAAAAGTGGAATCAATGTTTTTGTAAGTCATTATATTTTTGTGAGTACTTAGAATCGCGGAATTCAATTGAAATATTTTCTACAACTTGGAAATTAATCCCAACTAAGATGTTTAAATGTTGGTTATATTTGGAGTTAAGGAAGTATGAGAAAAAAATTTTATTAATAGACATGAAAAGTTTTCGGATCTTCATACATTTTTCGTAAATATCTCGATAACGGTTGAGAAATCGTGCTAAGTGGAGGGTGACCATTCGAATGCTTACTAAATTCTAACCTTCTACTAAAGGTTCTGAAGCAATATTCGATGGGGGTAACGTCAATCAGAGATATAAGCGCTTAAAACTTAAAAAGTGTTTGTTTTGTTGTTTTGAAAGGGGTTTTCTCTTTATTTATCTCACTTTTTAATTGGTTGTTTCTTGTTTTAAATTGCATTTATCAGTAAAATTAGTATAGTAGTAAAATAAGCTAAGAAACGGTGATAATAAGTTTGGACTGGCTGTGGTCATCAAGATGGCAGTGGCTAATCATGATGACGTAGTTTGTTTTGAATTCTCCTGTCTATATAACCTTCCTCATAGCCTCTAACTGAAGTTACCGTTATTTCTTAATTTGTAGAAAGATTTAACCCACGACAGAATGGAATTTTATTCGCCATGAAGCTTATATTTACAGTTGATTATAACAGTAAAACGAATTTGCTAGTAAAACAAGATACTTAAAATGACAACGAATGTTTGGTTGTTTAGAATAGAGCCTTCTCAGCAGTAGTCAAAGAGTAAGTACGTTTTCAGTACATAATTGTATTGACTTATACAGATTAAGAATTATCCACTTCTGTGTATGTTGGCTACTGTCAGTTTCCTGTGATTTGTGGTGCTAATTTATTCCATTTCTTCGAGATGTACGTAACCGCGCTAAATGACGCAGTTCCTGGGAGTCGGAGTTTTTTCTTCTTTTTCTGGTTATGTTTCTATTGATTTTCAAGAATTCATTCTAATAATTTAACACCAAATTGTTCCTTTATAATAAGTTGAATTGTATTTATAGATCTGTTACTTATCTTAATTATAAACTTTTTTTCTGCATTAATTTATGTTTTTTCTTGTCATTTTAGCTGAGGAAGGCTACCAATGAGTAGCCGAAACGTCCTAAATATAGATTTTTTTAACATGAATCTTATTGAGGTTTCTTTAGCCGAATCCGAACTATTCCATCTTTACTTATTAATTTTTAATAACAATAATAATAATAATAATAATAATGGAGAAAGGTACAATTAAGATGTATTGGGACGAAGCAATGTTAACGGACCGTACTGTCCATCACAATAAACCGGACATTCTTATCATTGACAAGGGAAGTAAGACAGCCGATATTATTGATTTCGCAATCCCCAATGATGTGAATGTCCGGAAATCATATGCCGAGAAACTGCGCAAGTATCAGGAGTTGGCCATAGAGCTGAAAGACTTGTATAAGTTGGATTCCGCAAGGATTACAGCCGTCATAATCTCGACCAACGGGCTCATTCCAAAAACGACGATTGCCGCAAATACTTATTTGAAACTGCCGGAGGATCTAATTAAAAATGCCCAACAAGCGGTACTGCTTGATACCGCCAGAACGGTTCGGAAATTTTTAAATGAACGCCCGTAAAAAAACAGCAAAAAAATCAATAAAAAACAATTCTTTCGGTTGGCAACAGCCCCCGAAGGAATTTATCCCAGGAGACTGAGGAGAAAACCACCAATAAAGATAATAATAATAATAGGAAGGAGGAATAATAATAGGAGGAACTGATTAAAGACGCACAACAAGCGGTACTGCTCGACACTGCGAGAATAGTTCGAAAATTTTTAAACGAACGCCCGTGACAAGAAACATAAAAATATAATAATAATAAAAAAAACTAATATGAACAACAATTCTTTCGGTTGGCAATAGCCCCCGAAAGAATTTACTCCAGGAAACTGAGAAGAACACACCCCGTATAATAATAATAAATCACCAATGTATATATTATTCTTTTAATGACTAAATAGTTAAGGACGGTTACTCTTACAGTAAGCCAAGTATTCGACAGAGTAACCGTATACACTTCCTGACCTCCTTTTCCAGTAATTGTACACCTTGTCGGGGCAGACAAAGGCTCTCCGCTCACAAGGTCCTAAACTTTCAAAACCACTATTCTTCCAGCATTAATTTTATTTTAATGTACTCATACAATAAATTTGTATTAAATATGAAATTAAACAAATCAGCTGTAATTTGAAAGATGTTGTGTATTCTTGAAAACATACCAGAAGGATAGAAGAAAATTTACAAATCTCTTCCATATAGCGACAAATTTTGTATAATTATTTACAATTCGCACCAATTTTACAATACAGAAATAGTTATTTTCATCACTAGTACCAAAAGTGGTTGTTTTCGGTGCGCGGTCGAGTTTAACGGAAATTAGACCAAGCACCGAAAACACACTTTTGGTACGTGTTATGAACAATAATTTTCATTATACTGCTCATACTTGAGTACATTAAAACCCTTTTATATTTCATTAATAACTTAAAGATACAGTAAAAGAAATTAAATTGACACCTTTTTTTTATTTGAAAAAAAAACATCTGTTTATTAACCTATAATAGAAGAAAAGTACTTATACATTTACATTAATATTTATAGTACAATTCTGATTATTCATTATATTAAAACCTTTGTTTGGCATTGCCTTTTGGAATACAGATAACTTTTGATTAAAGGAATTATTTTCCAGTTCTGGCTAATCTCTAAAAAGGTCGTCAACAGTCAGCAGGTAAGGTTAGCGCCCCAAAATGATTTTTCGGGCCTAGGCCGAAGTATTGAAAACACATGTTTTTTGATGCAGTATAATGAAAAATATATTAAAAAAAAAAAAAAAACTATACATACGGGAGCTAGTAACATAAATTGTGTTAAACATGTAGTAATATACATACCTAAAGATAAAGATATTCTACAATGATATAAATATACTAGAAAGATAGTAACATAATACCTATTTTAAAAATGTACCAAAAACATCAGAAATTTACTACACAAGATTAAAATTTTACTTTATTTATTATTTATTGGCTTGAAGAGCCCCAAAACAATTGTGATCCGCCCTAAAATAATTCAAAAAAATAATATGAAATAAATTTATAAATTATAAACTCAGGATCAGTAACAAAGTTAACAGAAGAGAATTAACAGAAAGGCATGTAAAATGAATGATAAGAGTAATAATAATATAATAAAAGTCCGTCACGCAGGAGCTGCATAACTAAGCACTTTCCTCAGAATTTGGGTAGTGTAGACTGCTTTCCAGAACAATTTGCTTAAAATATCCTACATAAATAAAATAAAAACATGAATAGTTCTCTTTTAAATTTGTAATGAGTAACTGATCAATTAATAATTTGCTTCCAGAGTTATGTTTACACATGGTACCTATTACACTTCGTAATAAATACAAACCCCCCCCCCTCCTAATGAACCGATTTAGTTCATTTTTATATCTCACTTTTCTCTCTATATTACCACTACGTATACCAAGTTTCGTTGAAATATAACAAATATTACGGCTGACATAGTCAAATTAGTGTTTTGGGTTCGGGGTAAACCCCCCCTTCCGGTGGACCGACTTTGGTGGTTAACGAACTCGTTCAATCGTTTGCTAATTGAATGCTATATACCAAGTTTCGTGGCGAAAAAACAAAAACTCTGGCCGCTATCGTGTTAACAGATACACATATATATATATATATATATATATATATATATATATATATATATATATGCATATATATATATATATATATATATATATATGCATATATATATATATATATATATATATATATATATATATATATATATAGATATATATAAATTTTAACGGGGGTCATTTTCGGTGTCTACTAGGTAGGATCGATAAAGATTTGAAGAAATTTTTCAAAAATTCCGTCATGAGTCCAACCTCAATAGCTACTTTCCTTCGGAGGAAAGTACTAAAAAAAATGAATAAAATAATTTGTAACCATAATGAAATTTTTGGGTTAGAATAAATGGGAGGTCTATTATCATAAGATGAGAAACTTTGACTTGATTAAAATTATGAGTTACATGTGATATTACTATATTTTATTATATGTCTTTGTCGTCTTTAAGTATGTCAGTATGGTATCAATATGTGGGCTGTTATCCGAAAACAGTTCACTTATGCCACTTTAGAAAGACCGGAAATATATTGCAAGTTATTGATGTTACACGTATTTAATATTGATTCAAGAATATGTTTTTAGGTCTTCTATGTACATACCTAACTGCCTAATTAAATTATATTTATTAAAAGTATAAGTTGTTGCTAAAATTTAAATAAATAACGTTATTTAATCGTTGAGAAGAGATCATCGAGTTTTGAGATTACCAAAGTGGACGTTGTTGGGGCTCAGGTCATAAAAGTTAATAAAACAACAATTTGCAGTAAAAATTGAGTTTTTATTTCCAACGTTATGGGCCTGAAATTAAATGAAACTGAACATGCCTTTTACCCTAAGCCCTTGGATGAGAATCCGTGGGAAGCTGTAAAAACTTGTACGGATCATATATTTCACCAACACAAAGGTCATGGCTGAATCCAATCTGCTCACATTTTTTTTTCTTTTTTTTTTTTTTTGTACAAAACTTACTATAGCATCTACTGCGTACAATCTCCTCCCTCCGATTGTAGGAAATGGATGTTCTTCCGCTCCTATTCCCGATAGGAACGAGTTAGGAAGAACGGGTTCGGAAGAGAGGATTCGCTACAATCCTTTATCGACTATCTGTCAAAATATAGGATTCATACTAGGCTAACATTTGGGGGGGAAGATAGAGAGCTAAAATATTATTATAGCTCCCAATAATAACGTTTACTACACAGGTCTACGACCAAAAAACTACATGCCATTTTTACACATTTTCCCATGGATTTTTGCATACTTAAACCAAAATAATCACTCAAACCATTTGAGATTGAGCAAAACTATTTTACATTCTTACTTATATTCACGAAAGGGGGTCAGGTTAGCTCAGTGGTATAGCACTGGAATAATAAGTTGGAGGACCTGAGTTGAAATCCCGAGCAAGCACTAAAGATTTTTTCTTCTAGTGTCTTCGTTCATGGGTTGAATTCGGCCTCCCTGACAGTCGCTAGGCCAACCAAGCCTTTAATTAATTTATTAATGGGTACCGGGGTCTCCCGTGGTCTAGTGGCTAGCGCGCTAGATTCACAAGCGCGATGGTGGGTTCGATCCCCACCGGCGCCAGAAATTTTCTCATCTCAGGGCTCGCTGAGAAAATTCCTGGCTGCACCCTGGACGTCGGCGCTAATGGCCACGATTTGTCGATGTGTCATAAAAAAAAAAAAAAAAAAAAAAAAAAAAAAAAAAAAAAAAAAAAAAAATTAATGGGTACTTTGGGTGCTAATGCCTCTAGTAGTCGAAGCAGTCAAGGGGAAAATCAGGCGGCCGGAGCATAGTACTGACCATTCTATCTCCCTAGTGTGCCGTATGGTCATGAATCAGATACCTCTACAGTATCTGCCCCTCAGGGCCCTCGTGGCCTGTTACAGGACTGATTTTTTTGATATTCACGAAAGGAACAAACATTCCAAGTTTCATTAAAATCTGAGATGATGGGTGTCAAACCGTATTTTTTGTGTTGATTTAACATGGAATGACTCCTTCGAAAAGTGCTAAGACAATGTATCATGTTTAGCTTTAATCGCATTCTTCAGGAATGAAGTCTAAACTATCTACCATGTTGTAAAATGTGCTTAGTTATGAAGCTTTTTTGTTGTAAATGTTGATTATCTACTGTTTGTTACCGGGACACTATTTACAATTTGCAAACTGTCGGTTCAAACATGTTAAAATCCTCGAATAGGACTTCTCTCACCCTCAGATAGTCTAAACATGTCGAGGCACGATCAAGAATCGAAGGAGCTCCTGTGAGAAGCAACGTTTTAGATAAACAATCCAAGGGTTTAAGTCCTCCAGTAAATATACTGTTGTCATACCTGTTGATGGAGGCCGTCGTCACTGGTATCAGTTGGAGTACTTTAGGCCCACACTGACGATGGTATCCATCAACAGTAGTATGACAATGTTTTAGATTCTCAGAGGTACCCTGAGGAAGCCAGCAGTATGGCTGGCGAAACATTGGTGAACAAAATTAAAACACGGTCAAAACTCGAAGACCATAATGTTTGGGAACTTTTTAGATGTCCTAGTGACACGTGGAGTATTTCGTTATGGCCTCCTCATCATGTTATCAGATCGAGTTCATATGGTGGTTTCTCCTTAGAGAAAAATATTAATTTTTTACAAAATAATCACTTTACTAAGATACATTCTCCATGCACTCCTTTAAAAGCTAACGAACCAGTCCCAACAGCCTTGTGAATAAATTATATCCAAGCTGGCCTGACCTAATTGCAAACATCTGAGCAAAAACTTGCTAACCACCGGCTTGATATAAATACGCGCATTCAATGAAATTTAAACTATTTTTACTGATAACGGATTTACTAGTACTTAAAAAATGGTAACATGACTGCAAAACATAACTTCAAATAAATTGACGTGTATAACATATTCTATTTATTTGATTTCAGAGCCCACAACTGGGCGATTTACTCTATAAACCTGTAGGGCGCAAAGAAAATAAAATTCTATAAAATCCAAATATTAAAACATTTAAATAAACATCTACAACTACATTTCATAAAATCATACTCTGCAAGAAAGAGAAAAAAAAACAACAAAAGAAAAGGAAAAAAGAAGAAAAAAAACAAAAAGTCCGTCTCGCAGGACTGCATCATCTTAGCGCGGTTCCGTTCATATCCCTAGTCTAATTTGGAAAGATTAAAATAGAAGCAGTTATTATTTTGGTTCCACCAGTCTTTTTTTAAGAATTAATTATTATGATGGCGTGTCAACCCTTAAGGTCACTAACGCCAGAGTAGTAAAGTAAAGTCTTGAAAGGTCATGATTTACAATCTTACCTGGAAGGGTCCGCTACACTAGAAACAGACCCGCTAGTGACAAGGTCTTGGAATCTTGGAAATCTATATTTCTAACAATAAATTGTTTTTGTTATTTTACTTAACAAGTTTTATTGTCAAATTCATTATCAACTATAAGCAATTAAAAATAACAAGAAATAAAACAGACAAAAAGAACCATTGGAATAAACGAAATCAATTAATTTAAAGCTTTAAGCACTTTTTTCTCCGATTGACATCGCCTAATTAAAACTTTCTTCAGAACCTTTTTTGTAGAGCATTTAGTAAGCTTCCGAATGGTAATCTTCCGCTTCACAAGATTGTCAACGGTTTTCGAGATACTAACGAAATTATACAAAGTTACCAAAACATTTTTTGCCTGTTAATAAAATATTTTATTCTAACCCTTCCTTTACTGTAAACGTAACAAAAATTTCAACATATTAGTATTGATGAAACTCGAACATGCAGAAAATGTTTCAACTGTATCCCATAATTCTAAGTACCAAAATCAAAGACAAACAACCCTCCCTAGGAAGGACGCTAGGCAGTTGAAAAGCTATATATCTTGGAAATCCATATCTCTAACATTAAATTGTTTTTCTTATTTTTCTTAACCTGTTTTATTTTCAAATACATTATCCAACAATAAGCAATTAAAAAATAACAAGGAATAAAAAACAGACAAAAAGAACAGTTCGAATAAGCGAAATCAATTACTTTAAAGTTTTAAGCTCTTATTTATCCGATTGAAATCGCCTAATCAAAACTTTCATTAGAACCTTTTTTTAGAGCATTTAATAAGCTTTCTAATGGTATTCTTCCGTTTACCATGATTTTCAACCTTTTTCGAGATATTAAGGAAAGTAAACAAAGTTACTAAAACTTTTTATGTCTGTTAATAAAATATTTTATTCTAACCCTTCCTTAACTCCAAACGTAACCAAAATTTCAACATAATAGTTTTGATAAAAGTAGAACATGCAGAAAATGTTTCAACTGAATCCCATGATTCTAAGTACCCAAACCAAAAACGGTATTCAAAAAATAGTTTTCCAATTTTCTCGAAAACGGTTAAAGCTATCGCCTTGAAAATGGTTTCATTCGTTTTCCTAGCCCAGGAATCATATAAAACGAGTACTTAGAAGCTTATGAACTCAAAAACGTAAGCGTTACGATTTTTTTTGCGCGAATTTCGCCCCAAACGCCATCTTCCAGTAGGCGGATTTTGCTGGTTAACGAACTTGACCTTTCAAATTGGACGAAGGATTTTTGTACCAAATTTCATCAAAATCGGACCATTCGTCTTCTATCTAGAGAGCGAACAGACAATATATTTATGTATATATATATATATATATATATATATATATATATATATATATATATATACAAATTTGAACCACCGTTATTTTCGGTCTCTAGGGGTTCTGAAACCCGAAATTTTCTAGTCGGCACTTCCGGATTGTTTCATTGTATCAACCCTATAAGCGGGGTTCCTCCCTATGGGGGAGGGAGGAACCGCGCTAAAAGAAAACAAAGATATAAAACATAAAAGGTCAATTATAAAATTAAAAACAAGAAGGTAATACATTTAATAAATTATTTTCAATAAACTCAAAATGTGGTATTTTTGATCTATTTTGTACAAATAAAAGTATTACATTAAGTTTTATTTTCATGAGCTTAAGTTTAGGAGTTCCTAAATTTCCTTTTACCTTTAAAACTTTTAAATAAAAGTTTTAACAGTTACTTTTTTCGATAAAAAAATAACTGTTTCGATGCCTGATTAAAAAAGTCCGTAAAAAATTAGTGTTTTGGGTTCGGGGTAAACCCCCCCTTCCGGTGGACCGACTTTGGTGGTTAACGAACTCGTTCAATCGTTTGCTAATTGGATGCTATATACCAAGTTTTGTGACGAAAAAACAAAAACTCTGGCCGCTATCGTGTTAACAGACAGGTAGGATCGATAAAGATTTGAAGACATTTTTCAAAAATTCCGTCATGAGTCTAAACTCAATAGCTACTTTCCTTCGAAGGAAAGTGCTAAAATATTGTCAACACAACACGTTGACGATGTTCCATTCCTTAAGAAGTTTCTTGCTAAGGATGAGTTAACTTACACACCACGTGTCACTTGTCACTAAGCCTGTGAGAGTGACAAACACTATTAACAAGTACTAAGCTTGTAAAAACAAAGCCATTGTTAAGCTAATTTCTTACTTGCAAGTTATTGCTCTTTTCCCTATTATAGCTGATATTCTTGTAAGATCTTGAATATTGCATTCGTATTTTCATTACATTATCTCTTATAGGGTCTCCTCGTGGTCTAGTGGATACCGCCTTAGATTCTCAAGCGGGAGATGGTGGGTTCGATTCCCACCGGCGCACACTGGGCAAAAATCCACTTTTAGGGCGACAAAATTATTTGTTTGTGTTTTTCAAAATTTATGAGGTCACTGAGATAGGGAAAAATATTTAAAAAACTCGTTGACCCATAGTTTTTAGTATATACAACAAACAAATGTTTTAGACACACAAATTCTTTGACATAATAGATAAAAATTGGGAAAACATTTTGTAAATCTATGGAATATTTAAGTAGTACCTTACCTTTTACATCTATTATTTACATAAACATTATACATATATTCATAAAAAATAATACATAGGCTATAATTCGAAAATAAATAACAAAAATAGACTAACAACTTGAAGAAAAAAGTAATTGCACTGACTTGTTTTTTTTTTTTTTTTTTAATAATAACAAATATATACAATTATATTATGCACTAAAAACGAATTATCCATCAATCATCGTATGATTCAATACTGCTACATCCTTCAGCATTTTCTTTTGACGAGTCAGTATCGTCAGCCTCATTTTCTAATGACAGTTCTTGAAGTGGATCATGTGGTAAACTACACTTCAATAGGCTAATTACATATACATCGGTAACATGAAATTTAAATAATCATGTATAGTTTCTGTTCAAAAAATGGAAAAGTAATTACAAGAACAAAACTGCAATAAACACTGGGGAAAATGTTCCCTTTCTTAGAATCCAATTAATATTCCATTCCGCGCCCGTTGATGATCCAAGAAGGTAAATATTTATATTTTACCTTAATCCTACAATATTTAGTAAGTGATTAGTAAAATTTTTTTTTTAATATTGTCCACCTAAAATGTGATTTTCGCCCACTGTGCGCCGCGGATTCTTCAGCTTCTATCTGACTGCCTAAACTAAATTTAAATTTGCATTAAAAGGGGGAAGAAGGGGGAGCTGAAAGTCTCAAGACAGTAAAGTAGAAGCTTAAGGCTTATCGAAAAAAAATATTTGGAACTGGAACTTTGTGGAAATTTTTTTAAAACCTTACTCAAACTTGAGTAATCAACAAAATATGAACAATCTAGTAATAATTTCATTAATATTTTTTTTTCTTCAATATGCCTTTCTGTTATTAGATATATATTATATATTTATAAAGAACATACCTCTAGGTAATAAATCCATTGTGAAAAGAATTTTTAAAATTTGCACACAATTCTTAAAACACAATTTAAAAGGACCATAGTTGGAACAAGACTAAACCGAGGAAGTGGAAGAGACTAGCAATGGTTGCATTCCTTATTGTTTTAAACAGGTTTGGGTTAAAATAGATAAAAAAAATTGTTCGGTTTTTAATGAATAGAAGACTTGAGCACGTTTTGACACGTGAATTGACATTCTACGACGACATCACATTTTCGACTTTTGTCGCCGTAAAACAGTCATTTTGCCCAGTGTGCGGCGGCAGGAATTTTGTCATCCCACGGCTCGCTGAGAAAATTCCTCGCTGCACCAGCGATGTCCGCGCTAATGGCCCTGAAGTTGATGCGCAGTAAATGAAAAAAAGAAAAAGAAAACTAATCTCGCATCATTCCATATTATTATACTATACTTTCATGAAGATAAGATAGTTATCCGTCGAGGTGATAAGTAATCAAAGGAATAGTTGGGATTCGGCTAAAGAAACCTCAATACGATTTTTGCTAAAGAAATCTATATTCAGGACGTTTCCGCTACTCATTGGTAGCCTTCGTCAACTAAAATGACAAGAAAAAAACACAAATTAATACAGAAAAAAAGTTTATAATTAAGATAAGTAACAGATCTATAAATACAGTTCAACTTATTATAAAAGAACAATTTTGGTGTTCTTTTATAATAAGTTGAACTGTATTTGTAGATCTGTTACTTATCTTAATTATAAACTTTTTTTCTGTATTAATTTCTGTAAATTTTCTTGTCATTTTAGTTGACGAAGGCTACGAAAGAGTAGCGGAAACGTCCTAAATATACATTTTTTACAAAAATCTTATTGAGGTTTAGCCGAATCACAACTATTCCGTCTTTACTTATACTATATTATGTAAATTCTATGTTACAAAAATGTAAGATATTATATTAATAAAAATGTCAATATAAAAATATAAGGACAATTTGAGCTCAAATCATATAAAAGTGATTTGAGATGAGCTCTTGGGCCTATAAGCCACTAAGCTGGATTAAATCCTATATTGGATTGGACGAGAGTGTTTTCCCAGAACATATTGGACGTTCTAAGGCCAATTAGAGCTGAAGACAATTTTAGAACAGAGCCACCGGGGACAATTAATTGGACATTTATTTCACCTTTTTATGGCTTTCCAATTTCCCGCCCCGACTTACTTCGGAGATAAACCGATTTTTCCTTTTCTTTGATTTGTCCTTCGTCCTCTACTCTAATTGGTGTTTCTACGCTATCATGGTTATATTGGGTTTAAGGCCGGTGGCATTGACTTTTATTTGTAGTATTAAATGGATAAATTTTCTACAGCGGACGCAAATATAAATTAACACAATAAGCGAAAATCACTGAATCAATAAAAAGGTCGTGACATTCCTGAACAAGTTGGTACCACATTGCTGCGGGGTGTGGCTAAACTAACTGATCAATAAAAACTATAAATAAAATGTTACATGTTATAAATTTTATTTAATCAGCTGACTCAATATTATAAAAATCTTGTTGAGCGAGCTGATTTTCTGTCCAACAAACTCCGTTAATTATTTGAATGAATGAAAAAAATACACATATATATATGTTATTCTATTATTATTAAGTTATATACACATATGGAGACTATACAAATTTACCATAACAATATAACTGTACGTAAAGAAGAAACAGAAACAAAAAACATACACAAATATAATTAACAAAACCTTAAATAATGAAATAAAACATTTGTACATATTAATAAAAAGACGAGAGTGAATACGGGGGATGATGAAACTATATATAGGGGAGATAAGAATATAAAAATATATTAAATAGTTCAATATAAAATAAATAATACATAAGTAACCTGGTCTTACACTGGTGATAAATTCTTAAAGAGCATCTTCCTTGGAGCATAGGAGAAAAGCAAAGAGACGGGATTTAAATACAGGTAAGGAGAAATTAATTAAAAAAAACAGAAAAAGAAAAAAAAAGGAAAGAAGACACAAAGAATTATTCAGTTGACTGAAAAACAAAAATATAAAAATAAAAAATATTTCGTTTAGAGCCTTCTGCTCAAATTCAGGAACATAGATTTGCTTTAGGTCCACCCGACAACCCTATTTAATGTACTGTATAACATATAGTCTTCTTTTTCGTACACGGCCACCGCGCATGTGCGAACGCCAGTGGACATCTTCTTGTGACACTATTTTGATTTGCTTTAGGTCCACCCGACAACCCTATTTAATGTACTGTATAACATATAGTCTTCTTTTTCGTACACGGCCACCGCGCATGTGCGAACGCCAGCGGACATCTTCTTGTGACACTATTTTGATTTGCTAGGTCCACCCGATAAACCTATGTAATGTACTCTAGAACATACAGTCATTTTTTTTCGTACATTGCCACTGCGCATGCACGAACGCCTACGGACACCTTTCTTTTACCCATACAGTCTCCTTTTTCGTACATGGCCATTCCACTGCGTATGCCCGAACGTCAGTGGACACTTTTTTGCATATTTATGCTAAAAACACACCCAACCCTAAAATCGCGTGATGTATTATTTTGTGGCACATGATAGGGCGCTGACTACCTTGAGGTTTTGCTGCCCTAAATGTTTTAAACAAACAAACAAATTTCAAAATTAGTTCCTCCAGGACATGAGTCGAGTCTACTTGTGAGGTAATCTCGCCCCCTGTAAACGCACATCTAATAAGAACCTGAAAAAATTCTTCCTAACCTCTTTATGAATCTGAGTTCAGCAGATTTGTTCCTTCGAATATCTTTATGGGTGTCATTTAATATTGACACCCATAATATTGAGTTCATTGAGACGACAAGGAATAGATACATGTGTACAACCTTATAAGCCTTCTCAGAATGTAGACAAAAAAAGTCCAATAAGGATCCCATAATCCGCTAAGTGCTCTCGGAAAGGGATTGCAAAGATCCGAGTGGATGTAGAGAGACGGCGGAGGTTTGGCAAGAAGGACACGGTACTTGAACGGGTGTGAATAGAAACAGGTCTTGTGAATAATTCAACGTTCTGGGCTGCTAGCTCACCTTTCCCCTGTGTTGCTGTACTAAAATAGTCTTCAGTTACTCCACAGGTCTGCAGCAATGCTCTAGTGAGTCATCTCTTCTTTCAGGGCCGCAAAGTACCGAACTCGTCTCTCAGAAATAGGTACTACAGGCATACAACAAGGCTACGAATAGGGCACCTTAATAGTCCGACTTCATCTTTACTCTACAACGGTACGTTCATGGTGAGGATTCATTCTGCGATGCTACGATAGCTACTCCGATGAGCGCTGCCCCGATGTAAAACAAACATATGTATTAAGGTGGGAGTGTTCATAGTGAGGATCCTTACTTCCGATGCTATTCTCGCACTCGCGCAGTGACCGCGGGGAAGAACAAATATTTTGTTTTCTCCTCGCAGTGAGGAGGGAAGCCGCGATGTGGGCCTGACTGTGATTGGTTCCTTCAAAAGGACTCTAGTGCGGAGGTCACCTACCCTCTCTCATTACTTCATCTTGTGTGATTATTCTTTTTTGTTTATTTCGTTGTCGAGATGAAAGAAAATTGGGTCTTTTTGCGAAGACTACATCCAGTTACTTTTGAAGTATTTATTTAGTTAAGTGATTTATAACAGTTACTCGTACTCGCTGATAAGCTTACAGGTTCTTTGCTGGTTATCTTTTACTACTTGACTCGTTATCTACGGTTATAATTCATATTAGATAATGGCAAGTAATATTTATTAATAAAAAGTTTAATATGATCAAAATCAATTCTCTCAACTATGAAAATAGTTATTAAGCATTAAAGTTGACTGTTTTGCAGGTTATGAAGGATAACAAACAACGATATTTGTAAACAAACATATTTTATTCCTTTTCTCTCTCCCTTTTTTGGATCTTTTACATTTATTAAGCATTAAATGATATGCGTTTCCGCTCGCTACGCTACGCTCCACTCGCTCAAGAAGATATAAGAAAACTCTAGCCAATCCAACTCGCAATTAATAGAATTATATTAATTTAAGCGACTCTACCCTATCCAACTCGCTAAAATTAATAGGATTCCATTAATTTTTCTGAGTAAGAAACCAATCCCTTTTTCTTTGTCAGGAACATCGCGAACTAATTGTAAAGGCTCATTTTTTCTCACTAACATAGCAGAGCTTTTTCATAAACAAAATATAATTCACTGTTGAAGGTTACTTTACTCCCAGCAAGAACCAATGCAATGGTGAGTCAGCATGAACACCCTCCATCGATGTATATATATATATAAATTTTAACGGGGGTCATTTTCGGTGTCTACTAGGTAGGATCGATAAAGATTTGAAGAAATTTTTCAAAAATTCCGTCATGAGTCCAACCTCAATAGCTACTTTCCTTCGGAGGAAAGTGCTAACAGGCTTCGAACAACGCTAAATATCAGGCCTTCTCGTATTTTATCTTAAGAGTACAACTTGCCTTTTTACCTTACATTGTTTCGCTAAAATAGTCCGCAGTTACGCCAAAAGCTGGAAGCATTGCTCTAGTGAGTCGTCTCAGTATTTAGGAGTTAGAGTAACGAACTTATCTGTCAAAAATGGATAAAAATGGTGTGCCACAATGTTTTCTCCGCATCATGTCTACAAAATAGTCTTATCTTTAGGTTGGATGACAGTGAGTCATGTATGCTTAGAGGACTTGAGGAAATGCCAAACTCTTGTGCCAAAAAAACCCATAAAAATGGTGTCTTACAAGGCTCTATATTGGGCATTTTTATATTTTGCCTTAAGAGTCTGGTTTCTCCTACATCCTAATCTGGGTCTCTAAAGTAGCATACGTTTACTCCATTAATTTGGAGCAGTGCTCATGTTAATTAACTTTGTTTTGACGAGTTAAAGTGCTGAGCTCGTACGTCAAACTGGTGTCTCACGATGCTAATATTAAGCAGTTAGTTCTTTCAGAGTGGGCTAGGTTAGCTCAGTGGTAGTGCAATGGACTACTAAGCTGGAGGCCTGAGTTCGAATCCCGAGCAAGTAATAAAGATTTTTTCCTCTACTGTCTTCGCTCATGGGTTGAATTCGGCCTCCCTGACCGTCCCTAGGCCAACCCAGCCTTCAATTAATTTAATAATGGGTACCTTGGGTGCTAATGACGCCAGCAGTCGAAGCGGCCAAGGGGAAAATCAGGCGGCCGGAGCATAGTACTGACCACACTATCTCACTAGTGTGCCGTATGGTCATGAATCAGATACCATTATAGTATCTGCCCCTCAGGGCCCTCGTTGCCTGTTACGGTATTGATTTTTTTTTTTTTTTTTATTTCTTTCGGAATGCTCTCGTATGCCATCTCTCCTTTAAGGAGTTAAACAACTGAACTCATCAGTCAAAAAGAGATATAACAGGCTAACAACAAGACTGAATATTAAGCATTATTATCTTACGTCTTAAGAATCAATCTTGTTTTTCCCTTGATCTGGGTCTCAAATCTAGTCGACAGATACTCCACAGTTTGTAACCTTAGGATACTGATGTGGTGCCAATGATCTTGCTTCACTTTAAGATTTCTGTTGACATGTTTCACAAAAGATCAAGACAAAAAATTTAATTGTTTATATTCTAAGCTTTCCAAATGACCTTGGGGATATGCGCTAGGATGACGCAGTTTTTGCTATTCGGAATCTTCGATTTGTATTTATACAGGTTATTTTAAAGAATTTGTCTACATTCTGAGGAATGTGCTTAGTTATGCAGCTCCTTACCGGAATTCTATTTCATGTAGTACTATTCTGTGGCTACTATGCTATACAGAAGCGCCACCAGTTTCAATCGGCCACACAATCACACCAAAAGGTAGTTAAAAGTCTGTTAATGATGCATTGTTCCATAACCGGCGCGGCGGTGTGTTTACACTAAGACATTGCGCCGAGAATGTCTATGGTCGGTTAGTTTCCTAGCATTGTCTGGTTGTTGACTCAGCTGGGCGTGTCAATAGGACGTCAGTCCACCGTCTAAGGTATGTCTTCTACTTCATACAGTCCGTCACCTCTATCAATAGACTCAAACTCTTTGTTTCTTTATTGGAAAGGAATTTATCAAGAATTTCTGTAAATATTGAGGTTATATTTGCGTCCCCCAAATTGGAACATGTTATTCAGAAAAGAATCTAGCGTTCTGAGAAACATTCTCTTATTTTATTTATTTTCAAGTACTAAGGTCATAAAATATTCCGAGACGGTTTCACTGTGAATCTATTTTAAAACTAGATCTTCTAAATCAAAAGAAGGATTTTTGTACCAAATTACAATAAAATCGGACCATTTTTTACACTACGAGAGACCAAACAAACAAATATATGTACAGTACCAATGAAGGGATCAGGGAAAAATAGTGCCAAGCAACATTTTTAACAAAACTCAACTTTAGCTCCTACATGTTGGATATTATGTGGGACTATCAGTTGAAATGGTTAGGAGCAACAAGATTAAGTAGCATACAGAGCTGGGATCTCCCGTGGTCCAGTGGCTAGCGCCTTAGATTCATAAGCGGGAGATGGTGGGTTTGATCCCCACCGGCGACTGGAATTCTCTCATCTCACGTCTCGCTGAGAAAATTCCTGGCTGCACCCTGGATGTCGGCACTAATGGCCGAGATTAGCGGAAGGTTGCATTGTCCATCAGTCCCAAAACGGTTCATTCTTGTTTTTTCTGACCTTAAATCTCTTCTCCAATTGTCAGCAGTTGTCCAATTTTCATGATTGCCACAAAATTGCAGTTTTAGTTACTTGTTTTTTTTTTATGCAATAATTTCTTGACCTTTGCCACATAACCTTTACTATTTAGTCCTCTTGGAATAGTTCCAGCACTGACGTGTCTGATCTAAGTCTATGTTGGCCTTGTACAGCAATGTAGATCTCGCCCATCCTAATCAATCGAACCAG
Source organism: Gonocerus acuteangulatus (assembly GCA_946811695.1). Taxonomy (NCBI): domain Eukaryota; kingdom Metazoa; phylum Arthropoda; class Insecta; order Hemiptera; family Coreidae; genus Gonocerus; species Gonocerus acuteangulatus. The sequence goes on along the minus strand of OX328129.1, from coordinate 8,867,989 downwards.
TAACTCGCTGTTTCTTTCTGAACCTATTCTTGGTTGACCTCCAACATGTTTAGAACAATAAAAACATACATTTTTTCAAACATACATAATTACTGTAAAAACATTCAAACCAACTCGAGCAGGAATTTGTCTCATCAAAAGGCCTTCATTGACCAAAAGCTTAATACTGTTGTTTAGGTCAGAGAGAATTGAGTTCATCCTCATTTTTTTTATTTATCTGGCTTAAGTATTATTTTTTATGTCCGTTCTGCTTGGTAGTAACTGTTTTAATTAATTAACTTGACACATTACACCTTGTATTTCACTCCACAACATCCGCCACAAAACTATTGCAATGAACCAACAGCGGAAAGCGAACCCCTGAGGGTGAAACCAATGACTAATCCCCTCAAGATCCTTTTAGAATTATACCTCCTAGTCCCAATTACATTATTTTGGCCCGGAGTAGTAAATATTATAATGGTTTAATTTTGTTTTTCCATAGTATAACTTAACTTACATATCGTCGATGCAAACTAACGAATGTGAAAAAATGCATCTTTCATTTTCAATCTTTACTGATTTCTGCTGGACTTATATACGGCAAATTCTTCAATCTGACTTCACTCTATTAAAGGGAAAGTATTCCACTATCAAAAGGTCAAATCTGCTGAATATTTGACTGTCCAAAAAAAAGTTATGAATAAATGCTTTTCCACTCTGAAAATTGGTGATTTTCATATTCGTTAGTTTGTACTTGCATCGACGATATCATTGCAACGGTTTTGTGAGTCACTGTATATATATATATATATATATATATATATATATATATATATATATATATATATATATATTGTTATGATATTTTAATTTAATATTTTTTTTAGAAACGAAGTAAATAAGACCTAAGTTGGATCGCCGTAATTTTATGATTATAATTTTTAATTTAGTGTAATTATTTATTACTAGGGTCGTAATGGGTAATACAAATTGAGAACGTTGAATTGAGTTTAAAAATATAAAACGTGGCTGGCTACACGAATCATGCAACCTAAAACAATACAAAAAGTACACTGTATAACATAAATGACCTTACATCCAAAGGTTGTCAGAGATCCAAATAAACTCCTCTTGATTTGATTAAACTTCTTTGAAACCTCTTCAAGGCACCAACAATCAAGACCTGCTAGCAGGAGTGTATGTAGCAAACTAACTGTATGAGAAAAATAACTGGCGATCTCCCGGGTGGAGATGCCTTCTTGATGTTAGATTAAGGAAATTTTTGTCAAGTAAGCCTTTTATATTACTAAGAAGTAGTAAGATATTTCTTGATGGTAGTTGGGATATCACTACAATATATATATATATATATATATATATATATATATATATATATATATATATATATATATATACAGTAGAACTTGGATAATTCGAACCTCTAGGGACCGATAAAAAAGTTCGAATTAAAAAAGTTTGTGAATATAAAGGGGTAAAACATCGATTTTCATATTTTCACATTTTTTAAATTAAAAAAATACATACATTTTATTTTAAGAAAAACAAACATTTCAAAAATTGATGATTACGTACATAAGTAATAAATAATTTATCAAAAAAGTAAAAATAAAAGTCTATTGTTTTGAAAAAAAGACATTTTCATGGCCAAGAATTTTTTCTTTATTTTTCAGAAAAGTTGGTAAAGTATTAGGAGGAATGCCTTGGCAATTTCAGATTTTTTCTTTATTCCTTTTTCAACTTCTTTAATCGCAGCTATTTTCTCTGACAACGTTAAAGTTTTATAACTTCTAGGCTTCCACATCCTAAATCAAGAACTCACAGAACTGCACTGTACACAAGAAATTCAAGGAACTAACAATACAACAGATCTAGGTACTGACTGACTTATAACTGAATAAGAAATGAGATGGGAAGGATGGTGGAAGGGAATTCTAGGATAAAACGACAGGATGGTGTATGTAACTACAACCCCTGGAAGGGAGGAAGCGCGACCCACCACTTTGCATCATCCGTATCTTACCTGTTTCTTACCCGTATCTTACCTGTTTACCCGAGTGGAGAATATTTTCACGAGATTTAAGTTCGAACATCTCCCATTGGAGGTAAAGACTCGTAAAAAACTCGAATTATCCAAAATTTTATTCGTATTAACCACGATTTTTTAACATTGTTTATGCCCTAAATTCTAGGGAACGAGAGAAATATTCGAATTAGCCACGATTTCGAATTATCGAAGTTCGAATTATCCTTGTTCCACTGTATATAATTTATAAAGCTTATATACGCCAACCGGTACTTTCAAGGCCTATAAGGTCTGAAACGAGGAAGTTACCAATCGGTACCTCCGAACTGCCTCATCGGATCGATTAAAAACTAAATATGTGAAAATCTAAAATTTCATTCTTTTGTTGTAAAATATAAAATACAAAAAGTATTATTTATTTTAAATACTCCAAAAAACAACAACAATAGATATTGGGGTCTCCCGTGGTGTAATGGCTAGCGCGCTGGATTCATAAGCGGGAGATGGCGGGTTCGATCCCCACCGACGGCAGAAATTTTCTCATCTCAGGGCTCGCTGAGAAAATTCCTGGCTGCACCCTGGAGCCCGGCGCTAATGGCCAAGATTTGTCGATGCGCCGTAAAATAAAAAAAAAAAATAATAAAAAAAAAATAAAAAAAAAAAAAAAAAAAAAAAAAAAAAAAAAAAAGAGAACAATAGATATTGAGTGGAATGAGAGTTAAGTTCAGAGAATGAAAGGTCAAAAGGTTTAAAGCAATCTTAAGCTCAGAACCAAAACAAAGGCTTCGAATATTCATTGTAAGGAATAACGGGGTAATATTGTTATTTATTCATTTAGAGAATAAAGAGAAAATCTTTTCATGAATTATTTTCCGGTTATTTATACATTTTTACCTTTAAAAAGAAGAGGAATATTATATAAGCTCCATAAAATATTTTACAAAATAAATGCTTTCTTTAGAATGTTCTAGAGTATTGTTTATCATAAAATGAAGAAAAGCCTTTGTTATGCCTTATTGTTATTAAAAGCTCCAAGCAAACGATTAATATTTATAACGTATATTTTGTAGAAAAGGGGGCGAGTTTGGGTCAGTTATAGAGCATTAGGCTAATGTAATAATGAAGATTATAGAGTGTGGAGTTTCATTTTAGAATCGTAAGCGCTATTCTAAATAACTGTTATTAAACTTTAGTGTCATATATTCATTTAATTAATTTTATAGTGGGAGAGCTGGTAACGCACTTTTCATCAAGTGTTTTATGCATCCTGATATTTACCTCTTGGGTAGATAAGAAGGTAAATATGTGTTTCCTGGACATACCTTGGTGCACCAGGTACTGCGCATAGGGGAAAGGTGCAAAACAATATAGCCCAAAAGTATAGTTTTATTCAGAAGCCAACTATTATTAATGAAAAAAAAATGCAAATTAAGGCATTTTAAAATTAATAATAAATAAGGCAGGCACTTTTAAGGGGGTTAAAATGTAAATTAAAAAAAACAAAAACGAAGTACCTACTTTTTATTTCTAATATTAAATGAACTGCTTTATTCACGCTGCGATTTAAACAGCTTCTTCAATAAACATATTTCAAAATAATTACAAAAAGGGCAGACACTTTTGTGGGGTTTAATTATCAGGAAACATAAAAATAAATGTTGCCTATGATAGATTGCAATACACTGCGTGTAACCGTAAGAGTGAATGAGAGCACCGCGCAGTTGTGGTTATTCTCTGCGCTCTCATTGGTTCTTGCTCACATGATCTTGTACAGCTGTTCCGGTTTAAATGACAGCGCGAATAAAACTCTCATTTAATATAAGAATAAAAACAATTAAGTTTTTTGTTTTTTTTAGATACCCCTTAAAAGTGTCTGCCATATTTATTATTCATTGTAAAATTGTCTTAATTTTACATTAAAGATAGTTGGCTTCTAATTAAAATTCTATTTTTGGGAAATATTTTTTTGCACCTTTCCCCTATGCGCAGTACCTGGTGTTCCAAGGTTTGTCCAGGAAACACATATTTATCTTCTTATCTAACCAAGAGGTACATTATAGCAAAATTTCAACGTGCATAAAACACTTCATGAAAAGTTCGGTTACTGGCTCTTGGACTAATAATATTTCAAAATGTTATAGTATTTTATGTTGTAATTTTAATATTTATATATTATTAAGCCGTCAGGGAATAGTTGGGATTCTGCTAGGAAAACACTTTCTTACTTACTTACTAGCCAACGCCCTCCCTTGGCTCTTCAGCCATGAGATGGCGCGCTGACCAGTAGTGACGAGGGGACCTCCTTAGTGCTTCAGTGCGATCCAGAACGGAGTGGTCCAGAACTGGACATAACTCCAGATGATCACCATTCATATCCACAAAGGGACATGCTTCATTCCGGTGAAGCAAGTACATTTAATCTGTGTAGGTGCGATGGAAGGTAGTCGTGACCTGTTATTAGACGAAAATTGGTAACGATGACGGCTCGCGGGAGTTGTGTATCGATTGGGCCATTGTCAACCAGGCTTTACCACTTCCTGCCAGTTGCCTCTTTCCGCAAGTGATCTGTCGTCCAGGTGTTCACTGGAGAGTTGATTTGCTGCTTTGCAGATCTAAGCGAGGAGGGCTGCCTTGGTTGGGGTAACTCAGTGCCCTTTGTGGCCGAACTATCAGCCTTTTCGTTTCCAGGTACATTCACATGGCTCGGTACCCACTGAAACTTTGTGTGCCAACCATTTTCAAGTATCTTTTGGAGTAGTTTCCTGCATTCATATCGTTCTGCCACAGTCAGTTTCTGAATTGCGTGTGATGCCTTGTAACGCAGCTTGGGAGTCAACCAGAAAAACTGTCTTTTTTTGGGGGGTTTCAATCCTTTCGAGTTCTTTTGCAGCTGCAAGTACCGCTGCTAGGAAAACATCAATAAGATATTTGTAAAAATCTGTATTAAGGACGTTTCGGCTACTCTTTGGTAGCTGTAGCGATGCTACTACTTGATTCCTAAATAATCGCGACTTGTACCTCCCTACCTCTCTGGATAGCCCCCAGTTCTACCTCCCTACCTCTCTGGATAGCCCCCAGTTCTACCTCCCTACCTCTCTGGATAGCCCCCAGTTCTACCTCCCTACCTCTCTGGATAGCCCCCAGTTCTACCTCCCTACCTCTCTGGATAGCCCCCAGTTCTACCTCCCTACCTCTCTGGATAGCCCCCAGTTCTACCTCCCTACCTCTCTGGATAGCCCCCAGTTCTACCTCCCTACCTCTCTGGATAGCCCCAAGTTTTGATGCCTATCGGAGGATCATATAAAAAACGTGGTGTCAGTTGTGGAAGACTGGGGAATTGTCTATACACATGTTAGTGATGTGAAAGTGCGTGCTGCTGTTAACGTAGACCCTAAACAGAGTTGGGCAAAAATTATCTTCGGATAACGGATGGCGAATAACCTAGGTTATTCGTTATTTGTCATCTATAATTTTCGGATGTCCGTTATCCGTTATTCGAAATTATTACCATTTACGTAAAGTTATCCGTCATCTTTTATCTTAAGATTTCATTTGAAATAATTTTTCATCTTACGGATGAATTTTAATTCGATGGATAAATTTTCATCCGAAAGATTATTTTTATATTTGGAAGATGTGTAGAAAACCAATTTACTACTTTATCATAATGTATTTATTTATTATTTAAATATAATATAATAGTAATTATTTAAATTATTATTAAATATAATTATGTATTACATTATTATTTAAATATATAATTAAACTTTAAATTAAATTCAACATAGATTTTACAACTACTCTTTTCTCAAAAATTTCATCAGAGAGTCGATTGCTTTTTGGAAGATCCGTTATGGCAGCAAACGAGAACAGCCGTTCGACTGGTGCTGACGATGAAAGTGCCGTGTTGTACTTAAAAAACAATTTCTTCATGTTTAAATATTTATTTAAAGAGTGCAATGCCATGAGCAAACGAACAGTTTGTTTTTGCCCGAATGGATAGAGAAAAGTGATATTCTGGCCGGATAACGAATAAAAGATAACGGATAATCCAATGACGAATAAAAGATAATTCACCCGTTTCTCGAATAACGGATAATTGGTCATCCGTGGTTTTATGATTAACTAATAACGGATAAAAAATTATCTTTTATTCGTTACTTAAATAAAAAATTATTCGAATGAGCCCAACTCTGACCCTAAATAGTAAATGCAGGCCTGCAGGGTATGTAATTATAAGTTATGGTGGACCCATTATAGTTGCTATTAGGATTGCTATTTTTGGAATGATTTGTTGAATTATTATTATGATTATTATTATCATTAAATTACTATTATTATCATAAGTTTTTTTGCTATTATTATAAGTTCGTAGTGCATTCTCAGTAGAGTTGACCTGTTTGTTTGTTTATTTATTGCTAGCAGTATGGAATGCTAAATTATTTATTTTTTGCATCAGTTTTATTATTTATTATGTTATTTATTGGTATAGAAGAAATATATATTTTTATAAACATTTACTCCGTGAAATAATTTCAACCCCCGAGTCCGTAATGTAAACAACCTCCAAAGAGGTTATAGTAGCCTTCGTCATCTAAAAGAAAAACACTCAATGCAGAATTAATACACAGAATAATTAAACCAGTAAAGGACTATGGTGGATGTACAAATTTAAATCACTTATAAAAACATTTTGTTGTTAAGACGTATAAGTAACAGAACATTATAAGCAGGTTAGTGAACAGTAGTTCACTGTGTTTTCTGTTACTGTTCTGTGTTTTGTTTGCTGTTGATAACATAGGCACACACACAAAAAAAAGTGGTAATTTCCAAAGACACCACACAAATATTGTTATGTATTTCGACACGCTGAATCCGAATCCGGAGTCTGTTTCGCCCCATCACGTCAGGTTTAAGGGCATTTGAAGGTCAAATTTCTTATGAAGTCGTTAAAGAAGAAATAACTAGAGCTTCCATGGTTTTGAGGTTCGCTGAATTCGAATCCGAGGTCTGTTTCATCCCATTGGCGTAAAATCAAGGGCATTTCAAGAAAAAATATGTCTATTTCGCAAACAAAAGAATTTTGACTGCAGATTCATTTCTTGCAAAGTAAACATATTTTTTTCTTGATTTTGCGCCGATATGATAAAACAGACCCCGGATTCGAATTCAGCGACCCTCAAAACCATGGATGTTGTAGTTATTTCTTCTTTAACGACTTCATACGAAATTTTACCTTTAAATCCTCTTAAACCTGACGTGCTGGTGTAAAACGGAATCCGGATTCTGATTCTTTGGAAAATACCACTTTTTTGTGTGTGTGTGTGTGTGTGTCTGCCTGTGTAATCCATAAGCAAAAGACAGATGAGAACGCCAGCTAGTGTTAAGACATTAAAATTAAGATTGCAATACAGATAATTATGACATTATCGTGATCCAGCTTAGCGATTTGAAGAAATCTGCGGAAATGTCAAAGAAAATTTGTCAAAGTAGCACCACCACTTTTGGCGACATAAGCAGCACAAACTAGGACATTTTATAATATTATATCAGAAATAATGAATGTAATTTTGGAAAGTGAAATAAAAAATACTTTCCATTACGTAAAGCAATTCACTTTAACAGTGATATATAAAATTATCATTATAGAAAAGTAACCCCGACCAATTTCCCGTGAGCAATGAAGCGCTGAAAATGAGAAAATTCTAACACGGATTGGCTTCGTTCGTGCTTGGACAATTTCACTTTCGACCCTATTCTAGATAAACTGCTCAATTTATCCTTCAGGAATTTTATAGAAATGCCATCAGTTTTTACGCAACAATTCCATCCAGTGAAGTTACGACGATTTTTTTATGTCCTCTATAAGGAGATAACATAAATTGTTTCTTATTTTTTTTTTATACCGATCATCTGCTTCTAGGCCTTTTGCGCAGCCGTAGATACAGGTCGTCAACCTTTCTAAACACTCACCAATAATCGATAAAGTTAAAACAGCTAAAAGACTCGATAAATTACCGCCATATTTATTAGCATAGATGTACGTGGCAGTATTACGCCTGACTCAAACGATAGAACATGACGGGAGGACTTCCTGACAAGGTAAGACCAGGATTTAAAACAATTTTTCAAAATGTAAATTTACGTAGGGAATGAGTAAAAATATATTTTTTGTAAAAATATTTATTTGGAGGTTTAACAAAAAAGAAAATCCTGAAAAGGTGCGGCACAAAGCACGAAACAAGTCGGGCCAATGATATAAAATGAAGTAGTTCATGTAGACGAATGGTATACCACTTTATGGATCTCCGATGTCCGTAACGCAGGAAGTGCATGTTTGCTCTTTAGATGAATCTGTATGCTCACTGCTGCCAACAAACCTCAATAAAATTTCCCTCGAGTCTGTCAGACACTTTATACACACCATGGGTCAGATGCCTGATGATGAAGCTAAACCTGTTCGAAACGTCGCAAATATAACTTAATGTTTTAAACAATTTTGGGGAGCAACTCCTGACAGTTACTCCAAGAAATAAATAAAATTTAGTGTTGTTATATATATATATATATATATATATATATATATATATATATATATATATATATATATATATATATATATATATATAAGCTTTAATAGACTATTTGTTTTGGCTACATTCAGCTGCTGTAGGCCCAAAATCACCTATTCACTGTTTATCTTCATAACTGTCTCGTCTTTAGTAATTTCGACTGGTAATAAAATAAGAAGGAATTATTCTATGCCGGCTAAGAATAGGACACTGCCTCCTCAGCCACGGACATCTATTTTTCAGCCTCCATCCATGGATCCGTGCATTCGCTTGGGATTTTAAAAAGTAATGGACAATGGAAAATCTCCATATTTCATGTAAGGAACTACTCTTCCTTGTGAACCCCCTTCAATGGAATATAACCTTGAAGACAATGAAGACAATATTAAAATAATTTATGAATAACAATTATTATTATATTTTAGATGTCCTTGTTTTACAACGTATCAACTATTAAGCTATTAGCGCCGGGAAACTACTTAAGTTTGCCAACTTTATATAATGCCAGCGGCCATATTTAATATTATATAAAATGCCGCCATATTTATTAGCATAGATGTACATGCATGACGGGAGGACTTCCTGACAAGGTAAGACTAGGATTTAAAACAATTTTTCAAAATGTAAATTTACGTAGGGAATGAGTAAAAATATATTTTTTGTAAAAATATTTATTTGGAGGTTTAACAAAAAAGAAAATCCTGAAAAGGTGCGGCACAAAGCACGAAACAAGTCGGGCCAATGATATAAAATGAAGTAGTTCATGTAGACGAATGGTATACCACTTTATGGATCTCCGATGTCCGTAACGCAGGGCTTAGCACTTTCCTCAGAATTTGAGTAGTATGGACTGCATTTCTGAATAATTTGCTTAAAATAACCTATATAAATAAAATGAAAACATGAATACCTGTGCTCTTTTACGTTTATAATGAGCAAACGTTTCAATTATTAATTTATTAATTAATATTCTTCTAGAATATTGTGTATACTACACTACTTAATAAGAAGACAAAAATTTCGGGTCTTTTTACGAAGAGCACATCCAGTTACTTTTGAAGTAGCAGTAGTGATTGTATCAGTGATTCAGCGCATGCGCATAACTCCTTTGCCTTCCTATTGGAGGATTCCAATGACCAATTGCATTGGTTCTTGTTGGGAGTAAAGTAACCTTCAACAATGAATTAGCTTTTGTTTATGAAAAAGCTCTGCTTATGTTAGTAAGAAAAAATGAGTCTTTTACAATTAGTTCGCGATGTTCCTGACAAAGAAAAAGGGATTGGTTTCTTACTCGGAAAAATTAATGGAACTTATTAATTTTAGCGAGTTGGATAGACTAGAGTCGCTACAATTAATATAATTCTATTAATTGCGAGTTGGATTGACTAGAGTTTTGATATCTTCTTGAGCGAGCGGAAACGCATAGCATGTAATGCTTAATAAAGGTAAAATATCCAAAGACGAGAGAGAGAGAGAAAAGGAATAAAATATGTTTGTTTACAAATATCCTTGTTTGTTTTCCTTCATAACCTGCAAAACAGTCAACTTTAATACTTAATAACTTTTTTCATAGTTGAGAGAATTGATTTTGATCATATTAACCTTTTTATTAATAAATATTGCTTGCCATTATCTAATAATTATAACCGTAGATAACGAGTCAAGTAGTAGTAGATAACCAGCAAAGAACCTATTAGCTAATCAGTAAGCTTATCAGCGAGTACGAGTAACTGTTATAAATCACTACTTCTACTTCAAAAGTAACTGGATGTGGTCTTCGCAAAAAGACCCAAAATTTCACATAGCCCCGATTATGATGAAATTTGGCCGAGTTTCATGGCCAATAGCGAAGTTTGTTTGTTTGATATTTGTCATCAAGGACAACTTGAGCTGAAAGCTTCCGGCCAAGTTGAAACTCCGGTGGCAGCTGACTTGTCCCATTTCCATTGTCAGAACTTCACAATCCAACTGGGGCATTTCAGCACAATTCCAAGCAATATTTTTTCTCCTAAGGGGTAAAAGTATTAAAACAATCCATAAAAAAAATTGTCATTATTCTTTTTAAGTAATTATTTAAATTATCCAATATATAAAATTCTCGTGTCACAGTTTTTGTATTTATTCTCCTCCGAAACGGCTTAACCGATTTTAAAGAAATTTAATATGTATATTCAGTAGGTCTGAGAATAGGTTTATAACTAATTTTTGTATCCCTAAGTGATAAGGCGGCCCACCATAAAAAATATATAACACTCTTGGATATAAATTTTGATTATCATTGAAGCTTTTCAGTCATTAATTGGTTAAAAAAAGTTGCAAGGTAGTATTTTCCCTTGTTCAAAGTTAACACATTGACTTCCAGCCAAAAGATAACTGTTTGTTTGTGCTATGGCCTAAGTCGCCAATTCTTTTTTTTTTTTTTTTTTCTTTGGAGCCTATTCTTGCTGTCCACTTACTCAAGGTCAAAATAATATAGCAGTCAAAGCGTTAAACATTAAAAGGACCAAACGTTCTGACAATGACAATTCCCACAAAAGCACAACCATAACAAAAGTATTATTCGAAGACAGGTATAGTTGGGATTCGGCTAGGAGAAAAACGTCAGACTTTCAAAAAGAAATCTGTATTTTGGACGTTTCGACTGCAACAATGGCAGCCTTCTTCAGCACTAGAGAATGCCTAGGGGGGAGGGAGGAAGACCTCGAGGACAACTTAGGTAACCATGGTAGAAGTATGATACTTCTACCATGGTTACCTAAGTGATACTTCTACCATGGTTACCTAAGTTGTCCTCGAGGTCTTCCTCCCTCCCCCCTAGGCATTCTCTAGTGCTGAAGAAGGCTGCCATTGTTGCAGTCGAAACGTCCAAAATACAGATTTCTTTTTGAAAGTCTGACGTTTTTCTCCTAGCCGAATCCCAACTATACCTGTCTTCGTATCTCTACAGCGGCTAACTATCTCCATCTACAAAAGTATTATTATTATAAATTAAAATAAAAAAATATTAAACTATTTTATTCAGCGTGCTTGAAAACTGCTTAATGGAAAACCTCATTTTTTCGGAGTTACTAAAAACGGAGAAATTCTCTCTCATTTTCTACAAACGATATTACACCATTCCAATTTCAGCGCTACAAAAGACCATTTATGTGAAGTCTTCCGTGATAATAAGTTAGGGAGTGGCACAGAGATTTAATAACAGATATAATATTTTACTTCGAGACCCGAAGCTTAACAAGTATTCCTTATAATGAAGATTCAAGTATGTATATACACATATATATATATATATATATATATATATATATATATATAGTGCCGTCGTTCGAGGATTGGATTTGGGGTCCCAGATCGTCCCTAGGCCAACCCAGCCTTTAATTAATTTATCAATGGGTACCTTGGTGCTAATGACTCTAGCAGTCGAAGCAGCAAGGGAAAAATCAGGCGGCCGGAGCATAGTATTGACCACACTATCTCCCTAGTTTGCCGTATGGTCAAGAATCAGATACCTCTACAGTATCTGCCCCTCTGGGCCCTTTTGGCCTGTAACGGGACTGAAAAAAAATGAGCATGATATATGTGTGTACCTATATGTATATATATATATATATATATATATGTACCTATATGTATATATATATATATATATATATATATATATAATGCTTAAGAGGGATAACCCTCATAGTCAAGGGAAGCCATAAGATGAAGTATATATATATATATAAACCTTTCGTAACTAATTATAATAAGTAAAATAAGTTCCATATGTGTTCCAATGCATTCTACATGTATATTTTGTTGGATGAATTTATGGATCTATTTATGGATTTGTCAAATACCACTCACTTACTGACCTATCATCGCCCAGCCCAAACCACTGTCAGAAAATCTTGAAAGTTTGTATGGACACTCCCTTTAGAACGTAAACACTCGCTAAGAAAGAATTTTTTGATATTAAAATTTTGTAAACTGTGATTTTGTCCCACATAAAGTTTACGCTATACCTGGTGATGGTCTATCCGAGGTAATAATATCCCGAACCCTTGCACAGCCTCCTCACCCATCAGCATCCCCAGTCAGAACATCTAATTCTCGCATATATAATTTGTGTTTCCAAATGACATCTTGGAAACATGAATTTTTAAATTCTAACGTACATTGTTTATTGGCAACGAATTTGTACCGGTAATTCTAAAACTGTTGTTATTCCTAACCTATAGATAGAAACCACTAGACCAGCACAAACCACTAGATAGAAAATTTTGAAATTTTGCATGGACACTCCCTATACAACGTGGACACTCGCTAGGAAAGGATTTTTTTATATTCAAATTTTTAAGTATTTTTAGAGGGGATGACAGAACAGCTGTTATTGCACTGTATCTATTTCATAGTATTATTTTGAATTGCGGTTAATTTCAACTACCCAGATCTTCAATTTCTAGAAATGTACTGTGATTTTGTCCCTCATACAGTTTACGCTATACCTGGTGATAGTCCATCCGAGGTAATAATATCCCGAACCCTTGCACAGCCTCCTCACCCATGAGCATCCCCAATCAGAACACTTCTTGATAATGCTCTCAAATATAATGTGTGTTTCCAAATGACATCATGGAAACATATTTTTTTAAATTTTAGCGTCCATTTATTATTGACAACGAATTAGTACCGGTACGGGTTAAACTTCCATTGCTGGTAACCTATAGATAACGGGGTATCTCTACGTTATCAGTTTCTTGACACTGGTCCGGAGCGCCCCAATGTCAAGAAACATTATACTTTGATTAATTACCAATTGATGAATAACTTATTGTGTGACGGGACCCGTGCTATAATAAACTGCACAAAATTATGTAGTAGCGTTAATTTTGATGATATATTATTTAACGCAAGAAAATTAATACTTATATGCCGTGACGAAGCACGGGTATTCAGCTAGTGATATAGAAAAGTACAACATGAATAGACACAAACAAAAAACCTCTAGGGCGTAATAACCTTGTATATTTGGTTGGTACAATCCTACCATCGTGTTTTGGAGTCTAGTTCGAGTTTAGAAACTACATATTTTTTCCGAGCTTCTTCGAATTAACGAACCTTAAAGGAAAGGCATTCTTTACCGATCGAAGTCCTATATAAAGAACTAGTTATTGCTGGCAAACAGCGCGTGCTTCGTTCATAATGAGCTTCTCTTGGCGAAGTTTTAGCTCGCTAAGCCCCCGTCAAGTCGGGGCTTTGTTCCATCTTCGGCCATTACTCGCGTCAGGAACTTAGCCGAGTCTAAAAGACAGGACTTACAGGCTATTCCTTAGGGGTTAAGCCCGTCATTCATGAAGCATCTATTACGAACAACAATACATTATTCATGAATGTTAAAATTAAAATTTAAAACAAAATGGTATAATGAATCAATTCAAATCATGGGCGTATATAGAAAATAATTTCGGAGGGGGCTGGGAACATTTCCGGTGTATAGAATACTAATAATTTAGAACTTGGAAGAGTTTTAGCCAACTTAAACGCTATTACACACAAAATAGAATATGTTTTATGAACTAAATGATCTTATTTAATTTATTTTTAAGGGTTTTATGAAATTTTTACCGATCAAATCAAAATTTCGAGGGGGGGGGGCTGCCCCCTCAGCCCCCCCTTATATACGCCCATGAAAAGAGTAACCCATTTTCTTTATTTTTACACACTTCATTTTTCATTAATAGCCTAATAAAATAGTTTAATAATAAACTAAACGGAGTCAGCTGAATTAATAAATTTAAAATATAAAAAACTACTTTGAGTCAACTAAATCAATCAGTTTAAAATATAAAAATTAAATTTAGTGAGCTAAAGCAATTAGTTTAAAATATAAAAATTAAATTTAGTGAGCTAAATCAATCAGTTTAAAATATAAAAATTAAATTTAGTGAGCTAAAGCAATTAGTTTAAAATATAAAAATTAAATTTAGTGAGCTAAATCAATCAGTTTAAAATATAAAAATTAAATTTAGTGAGCTAAATCAATCAGTTTAAAATATAAAAATTAAATTTAGTGAGCTAAATCAAGCAGTTTAAAATATAAAAATTAAATTTAGTGAGCTAAAGCAATTAGTTTAAAATATAAAAATTAAATTTAGTGAGCTAAAGCAATTAGTTTAAAATATAAAAATTAAATTTAGTGAGCTAAATCAATCAGTTTAAAATATAAAAATTAAATTTAGTGAGCTAAAGCAATTAGTTTAAAATATAAAAATTAAATTTAGTGAGCTAAATCAATCAGTTTAAAATATAAAAATTAAATTTAGTGAGCTAAATCAATCAGTTTAAAATATAAAAATTAAATTTAGTGAGCTAAAGCAATTAGTTTAAAATATAAAAATTAAATTTAGTGAGCTAAATCAATCAGTTTAAAATATAAAAATTAAATTTAGTGAGCTAAAGCAATTAGTTTAAAATATAAAAATTAAATTTAGTGAGCTAAATCAATCAGTTTAAAATATAAAAATTAAATTTAGTGAGCTAAATCAATCAGTTTAAAATATAAAAATTAAATTTAGTGAGCTAAAGCAATTAGTTTAAAATATAAAAATTAAATTTAGTGAGCTAAATCAATCAGTTTAAAATATAAAAATTAAATTTAGTGAGCTAAATCAATCAGTTTAAAATATAAAAATTAAATTTAGTGAGCTAAATCAAGCAGTTTAAAATATAAAAATTAAATTTAGTGAGCTAAAGCAATTAGTTTAAAATATAAAAATTAAATTTAGTGAGCTAAAGCAATTAGTTTAAAATATAAAAGAACTTAATTGAGCCACAATACTGATCAGACCCCCCCCCCCCTACCGAAACTCCCTTGTACGTTAATACTAAATTGCGAGGGGGGGGGGGGGGGGAAGAGCGTTGGTAACGCACACAGTACGAATTTGACTTTTCCACTCAACAAATTATGATTCTTGCCCGGATTTAACACTTACTTTCAAAATTCTAAATTATTGACCTCTATATGAAATTTAATAACTATAATAGACCTTAACACGACTTAATTTAACCCCTGGTGTGTATAACGGTCTGACAGAGACAAGGGAAATTTCAGTCAACCATGTTGGCAGCAGTGAGCATATAGAACATATAGAATTTGTATGCTCACTGCTGCCAACAAACTTCAATAAAATTTCCCTCGAGTCTGCCAGACACTTTATACACACCATGGGTCAGATGCCTGATGATGAAGCTAAACCTGTTCGAAACGTCTCAAATATAACTTAATGTTTTAAACAATTTTGGGGAGCAAAACCTGACAGTTACTCCAAGAAATAAATAAAATTTAGTGTTGTTATATATATATATATATATATGTATAAGCGTTAATAGACTATTTGTTTTGGCTACATTCAGCTGCTGTAGGCCCAAAATCACCTATTTACTGTTTAGCTTCATAACTGTCTCGTCTTTAGTAATTTCGACTAGTAATAAAATAAGAAGTAGTTGTTCTATGCCGGCTAAGAATAGGACACTGCCTCCTCAGCCACGGGCATCTGTTCTTCAGCCTCCATCCATGGATCCGTGCATTCGCTTGGGATTTTAAAAAGTAATGGACAATGGAAAATCTCCATATTTCAAGCAAGGAACTACTCTTCCTTGTGAACCCCCTTCAATGGAATATAACCTTAAAGACAGTTTTAAAATAATTTATGAATAACAATTATTATTATATTTTAGATGTCCTTGTTTAACAACGTATCAACTATTTAGCTATTAGCGCCGGGAAACTACTTAAGTTTGCCCACTTTATATAATGCCAGCGGCCTGAGGTTTTCTCAGGCGGCCACCCATCCTAGAGCTTGACAATCTTCAATTTCGGCGAAACATAGCCTTTGGCTACGATACCTATTACATTTCTTTTGTTAACATTTCTTAATAATTTTCCATGATCCTGAAGAATAGATACAACAGTAACAAATAAATAAAACCACTGACTAATCTATTAAACTTTCTGCACCCAGCTTCCTAATAACCACCTATATTCAGGATTAGTTCATCTCCTTGACAGTTAATACCCACGTGTCGCAGAGATGAAAGTACACATTTGCATTTTGATGACATATTTAGCTGCATGCGGCTCTTCTAATCAAAATTCAGGGAAGATCCTACATACTATGGCAGCTTCTAGAATACAATTTCGCATGAATCCTTTCTTATTTTTTGTTTCTAAAAGTAATAATTAAGGAATGGATTTTCATGTAAAATATGTACACATATATTTAACTGTTCATAATGAAATATGTAATAAAACATTGAAAATATGTAGTAAAAAATACCAAAAATACTATAAAATATTGAAAAGAAAAGCATAGATAACTAGTACAAACTCAGTTATTACAAATGGAAAGAACGAAAGTTGAAAACAAAATGACTAAAACTCTATTACCTTGAACAAAAGCATAATTAAAAATTAAGAGCTCATTTTAAAAGGGGGAAAAAGAAGTTGAAAATTTCTAAAGATAAACATTATTATTATTTTTGAAAATTGTATGCAACAAAATGCATTTTTAAATTGTCTGACGTAAAATGATGCCGGTCTGATCTCATAAGGGGAGTATACAGTGGTGGGGTCACTGATCAGGCCCAGTTTTCTCTGGTGATTTTGCATCGAAAAATAGTCGACACGTGTCCGAGCGTTTCGTCCAACAGGCCGAAGGAGCTAAAAAATAAAATATAATAGGTTGAAAATTTATTATTTTATATCTCGAATTTGGAAAATGATATCGGCAAAATAAATAACGTAGGGTTGCTGTCTTGTTCACTAAAAACAGGCACACACACACACATATATATATATATATATATATATATATATATATATATATATATATATATATATATATATATGATATGTGTGTAAATTTGGAGGACAAAGTGCTCAGTGGTAGAGCACTCGACTAATGAACTGATGGATCCGAGTTCAAAACCCGAGCGCGCTCTTCTAAAGTCGTCGTTTGAGGGTTGGATTAGGGGCCCCAGATCGTCCCTATGCTCACACAGGGGGTAACTGCGTCATCGAGCCCTTCTGCCTACTAAAATGGTCAAATTACGTTAAAGTTCTTTGTTTTTATAATTTCCTTATAATGAGTTAAATATTTCTGAAGAAATGTTTCTTTTATGGAATAATAGATATTTTTGATAGAAAATTTAATATTTAAGTTTCTGACTGCCCTCAACTAAACTATGATTTTTGCAGTTCTGATGGTGATCAGAAACTAATGAGGTAGGCCTGGGGCTAATGAAAGAAATTTGGAAAATGGGCTGTACTTGGAATTATTCATTTTATCACTACTAAGTAATTTTGCTTTATGAACCTCTAAAATTATATAAATCCGTCTTTTGATTAAATTAGGGTCCTGAACTAACAATCAAAAGTGACAAAAATATCTCAAACTTGGAATGCCCGATTAAGTTTTGTATTATTTTGGCGGCTCTGCTCTAATAAAGGAAGTCTCTCAGCATTTATGGATAGCATTTAACAAATCCAGAAGTGCGTTGAGGTACCTTATAAAAATCAATAAAGATTTGAGGGCCCATTTTCGAGAATCACTACAATAAAACTGGTAGATTTCGGGCGCAATTTAGAGCATTCTAAAATCGTGCTAGAAGAGTTTATGCTTGGAACGATTTAAGAAAATCCACAATTAGCAAAATTATCTTATGATTATGCATCAACTAGCTGAATACCCGTGCATCGTCACGGCAGATAAATAGTTATTTTATTGCGTTAAATAATGTATCATCAAAATTAACGCTACTCTTTAATTATGTGAAATTTATTATTGCACGGTTCCCGTCATACTATATGTTATTCATCAATTGATAAGTAATCAAAGTATAATGTTTCTTGACACTGGGGCGCTCCGGACCAGTGTCAACAAACAGATAACCTAGAGATACCCCGTTATCTATAGGTTACCAGCAATAGACGTTTAACCCGTACAGGTAGAAGTTCGTTGTCAATAATAAATGGACGCTAAAATTTAAAAAAATTATTTTTCCAAGATGTCATTTGGAAACAAACATTATATTTGCGGGCATTATCAAGAAGTGTTCTGACTGGGGATGCTGATGGGTGAGGAGGCTGTGCAAGGGTACGGGATGTTATTACCTCGGATAGACCATCACCAGGTATAGTGTAAACTATATGTGGCACAAAATTACAGTCCATTTCTAGAAATTGAAGATCTAAGATTGAAGATTGAAAGATTGAATTCAAAATAATACTATGAAATAGATACAGCACAATAACAGCTGGTCTGTCATCCCCTCTAAAAATACTGTAAGCCCCTCTAAAAATACTTAAAAATTCGAATATAAAAAAAACCTTTCCTAGCGAGTGTCCACGTTATATAGGGAGTGCCCATGCAAAATTTCAAAATTTTCTGTCTAGTGGTTTGTGCTGGGCGGTGATAGGTCAGTTAGTGAGTGGTATTTGACAAATATATAGTTTAGACCGAGAGCCAGCAACGCACTTTTCATGAAGTGTTTTATGCATCCTGAAATTTTGCTATAATATACCTCTTGGATATATAAGAAGGTATATATGTGTTTCCTGGACATACCTTGGAACACCAGGTACTGCGCATAGGGGAAAGGTGCAAAACAATATTGCCCAAAAATAGAGTGTTATTCAGAAGCCAACAACTATCTTTAATCTAAAATTAAGACAATTTTACAATGAATAATAAATATGGCAGACACTTTTATGGGGTATAACACGTAAAAAAAATAATAATAGTTGTTTTTATTCTAATATTAAATGAGAGTTTTATTCGCGCTGCCATTAAAACCGGAACAGCTGGACAAGATCATGTAAGCAAGAGCCAATGAGAGCACAGAAAACAACCAACACTGCGCGGTCGTCTCATGCACTCTTACGGTTACGCGCAGTGTATTGCAGTCTATCATAAGCAACATTTATTTTCATGTTTCCTGACAATTAAACCCCACAAAAGTGTCTGCCCTTTTGCAATTATTTTCAAATATGTTTACTGAAGACGCTTTTTAAATCCTTATTATTATTAAATTATATTTAGCCTTATTTATTATTAAATTTACCTTAATTTGTAATTTTTTTCATTAATAATAGTTGGCTTCTGAATAAAACACTATTTTTGGGTGATATTGTTTGCACCTTTCCCCTATGCGCAGTACCTGGCGTTCCAAGGTATGTCCAGGAAACACATACTTACCTTCTTATCTACCCAAGAGGTACACTATAGCAATATTTCAGGGTGCATAGAACACTTCATGAAAAGTGCGTTGCCAGCTCTCCGACTAGTTGATTTACTAATGAAATCACACATTTACGCGCGGAAAAGTCTTCAGAAAAACAATGATAAAGGCCTTGAAGAAGAAGAGCGATAAAGAAGAACTAATAGAGCGTAGGGCTTTCCGAGTCGACGAACCTTTAGAAGAAAACGACGAAGAAGAAGATTGAAAAGAAGAAATCCATTGAATGATTTCATGGGAGAAGAGAGAATTATATCCGCTTGTTATGGGATTTGCAAGGTCTTCATCGCTCTTCTTTCTTCGGGTGTTATTACAGCTGATTCTAGATCATTTTCTTCAGAGTTAGGCTAATCATCTGTTCGGGTCGATCAACTGTTCATCAACATCATCGAAACTCGAACCAGCTACAGACATTAGACGTCTGGATGTTGAGGTCGGCGATAAATTGCCAAATACAACCTTCTCACAGGAAATGCATTAATTTTTTTTTTTAGCATAAATATGCTTTAGCGGTAACTAAACTGGAAAAAAACGTTCCAAAAAAGTGTCCGCTGGTGTTTCGCAAGCGCAGTGTCGTTCACGCATGCGCAGTGGCCACGTACGAAAAATATGACTGTATTTTATAGAATACATCACATCGTTGGTTTGTCGGGTGGACCTAGCGTTACAAAAAACTGTCACAAGAAGGTGCCCGATGGCGTTCGCGTATGCGCGGTGGCCTTGTACGAAAAAGAAGATTATATCTTATACATTACATAGCTTTGTCTGGTGGACCTAAAGCATATTTAAGTTCCTGAATTTGAAGAAGGCCTTTTTTTTTCTTTTTTTTTTTTTTTACAGCGTATAACTTTATCTGGCCTAACTTTAGCAACGGGCTATCTTCAGTCTGCTAGTACTTTATAGAAGAAAGAGCACGTAGACGGTAACCCATTCGGGTTTTATACAAGCCCGAAGTTGCTTAATTTCGGTGATCAACGGGAACAAGTGTATTCAACGTGGCTACGGCCCTTGGCAAAATGCATCATTGTAGGGAATTTCCGAAACATAACTATTTCCTGGACGACAAATTAAATCCAGCCTTCTCGAAAAGACTTAGGTTTAGTGTAAAATGATTTCATAGAAATTCGAAGGGGCCTTATTAAATCCATGGTAAAATAAAATAAAAAAAAAAAAAAGAAGAAGGGGAGAAAAAAGAAATAAAGAAAAGAGTATATTTAAAAGATATTTATATTAATTAAAAAAAAAAAAAATTCTGACTCCCTAAGGAAAGCACGCCCTTTACCAGGAACATGGGATGAGTGGTAGTGCGTTACAATAACATGGTAGGGCGCTGACGACCGTGCGGTTTTTCGCCCCATATTATCTAAACAAACAAATCCATGGTTATTTTTTAATTAATACAACCCTCTCACAGGATATGATTGTATCGAGTTTCCCCTGGACAACAAATTAAGCCAGCTCTCTGGAGAAAAAAAAACTTAGATCTAATTTAAAATGGTTTCGTAGAATTTACTGCCCAGAGGAGGGTACTTTATTAGAACCAAGTGGTTTTCTCACAAAGAATCTATCTATCTCAGCCAAATCATATAAAAAAGGAAGCTCTCCATCTTTTGCTACAAATGTAACTAGAAACTCAGTATACCGGTCTGTAAAAACAAAATAAAATGTTTTTCTCAGGTTGATGGAATGTTTTAGCTGAATTTTTGTGGTGTGACGAATCCAAAACATTCCCCTATTTTTGTCCATCGCATGCTAACTTACAAGGATAGTATGTAGCCGCCATATGATTATTTTTTAGTATGAAATATTTTATTATTTTTGTTCATTATTTACATTCTTTTACTCTTTAATTTCGCCTTTAATTGACGTAAGAATTATTCTGTTTCAGGTAAATGCCCAAAGTGAGTAAGAAGCTTGAAAAAAATTAAAATACGGTAATAATTTTTTGTTTATTTTTATAATTTCTTCTATGTATAAATAATTGATGAAATTATTTTACTTCCTAAAATACTTATTAGTAAGTGGATATTCTTCATAACAAGCAAGAGATAGCTTCTCAACAAGATCTAACCGTTGCGAAAACAAAGAAGTCATATCAAAATCCCTTAATTTACTGAAACACTGTAAATGACAAGAAAGGTCAACAGGAATTTCGTCAGTTACTATCCTTATACTCATGGGCGTATATAGGAAATAATTTCAGAGGGGCTGGGAAAATTTCGGGGGGGGGGGGTCTAGGACCATTTCCGGGGTATGGAATACAAACAATCTAGAACTAGGAATAGTTTTAGGCGACAAACGCTATTACAATTAAAATAAAATATTTTTTATGAACCAAGTGATCTTATTTAATTTATTTTTAGGGATTTTATGACACATTTTTACTATCAAAACACTATTTGGGGGGGCTGCAACCCCCCCCCCCCATATATACGCCCATGCTTATACTGCATATAATGTGTATGCTTTGGAAAGCGTGTAAGAATAATACAAAGAACAAAACCAACCGTTTGTACAGAAAGCACCGTTTTCTTTTATCGAGGTAGTACACAGAAATTAATGCTTCAACCACGCTTGAATGACCTGTGAATTTTGGAGTGTGTGTGTGTGTGTGTGTGTGTGTGTGTGTGTGTGTGTGTGTGTGTGTGTGTGTGTGTGTGTGTGTGTGTGTGTGTGTGTGTGTGTGTGTGTGTGTGTGTCCGCGCACGTAGATGTGGCGGAAGAAGAGAAAATAAAGTCCTCTTATTAAATCTCTACGAATACAGACACAGACATAATAATGATTTTTATCTTGCAATAAAAAATTATTTTACTTATTATTATCATAATTTTTTCAATTGTTATTAATTAACTGTGTAATTTTTCTAGTATATTTTATTTTCATCTATTTCTTTATTTTCTCATTTTTTTTCTTTGTATAAATTTTAAATTGTTTTTTATTCCCTTTTTTTACTAACCATTTATGTGAGCAAATCGCCTTGCTGTTGTGAAGCTCCGTAAATAAATAAATACATAATTTGAAGGGTTACACTTCAGTGTGTTCTACACTCCAATATTTTCTTCAACATACTCGGGGTGCAGGAGGTAATTTGAAGGGTTACACTTCAGTGTGTTCTACACTCCGATATTTTCTTCAACATACTCGGGGTGCAGGAGGTAATTTGAAGGGTTACACTTCAGTGTGTTCTACACTCCGATATTTTCTTCAACATACTCGGGGTGCAGGAGGTAATTTGAAGGGTTACACTTCAGTGTGCTCTACACTCCAATATTTTCTTAAACATACTCGGGGTGCAGGAGGTAATTTGAAGGGTTACACTTCAGTGTGCTCTACACTCCAATATTTTCTTCAACATACTCGGGGTGCAGGAGGTAATTTGAAGGGTTACACTTCAGTGTGTTCTACACTCCGATATTTTCTTCAACATACTCGGGGTGCAGGAGGTAATTTGAAGGGTTACACTTCAGTGTGTTCTACACTCCGATATTTTCTTCAACATACTCGGGGTGCAGGAGGTAATTTGAAGGGTTACACTTCAGTGTGCTCTACACTCCAATATTTTCTTCAACATACTCGGGGTGCAGGAGGTAATTTGAAGGGTTACACTTCAGTGTGCTCTACACTCCAATATTTTCTTCAACATACTCGGGGTGCAGGAGGTAATTTGAAGGGTTACACTTCAGTGTGCTCTACACTCCAATATTTTCTTCAACATACTCGGGGTGCAGGAGGTAATTTGAAGGGTTACACTTCAGTGTGTTCTACACTCCGATATTTTCTTCAACATACTCGGGGTGCAGGAGGTAATTTGAAGGGTTACACTTCAGTGTGCTCTACACTCCAATATTTTCTTCAACATACTCGGGGTGCAGGAGGTAATTTGAAGGGTTACACTTCAGTGTGCTCTACACTCCAATATTTTCTTCAACATACTCGGGGTGCAGGAGGTAATTTGAAGGGTTACACTTCAGTGTGCTCTACACTCCAATATTTTCTTCAACATACTCGGGGTGCAGGAGGTAATTTGAAGGGTTACACTTCAGTGTGCTCTACACTCCAATATTTTCTTCAACATACTCGGGGTGCAGGAGGTAATTTGAAGGGTTACACTTCAGTGTGTTCTACACTCCGATATTTTCTTCAACATACTCGGGGTGCAGGAGGTAATTTGAAGGGTTACACTTCAGTGTGCTCTACACTCCAATATTTTCTTCAACATACTCGGGGTGCAGGAGGTAATTTGAAGGGTTACACTTCAATGTGCTCTACACTCCAATATTTTCTTCAACATACTCGGGGTGCAGGAGGTAATTTGAAGGGTTACACTTCAATGTGCTCTACACTCCAATATTTTCTTCAACATACTCGGGGTGCAGGAGGTAATTTGAAGGGTTACACTTCAATGTGCTCTACACTCCAATATTTTCTTCAACATACTCGGGGTGCAGGAGGTAATTTTGAAGATTCAAAACTAATACGTTTGTCCACTACTTTATTTTTGAATGACTTTTCGTTGACAATATTTTCGTGCCTTATAATGGCAACTCTTTATTTGTTCCTTAAAAAGAAAAAAAAAACGTCACTTTGGATACTGAAGTGGAAGCAAAGGGAGCCATAAGTTATTTTGTTGTCTGTACTAGGTTTATTGTGAAAAAACACTAGAGGGTTATCATTGCCCGCGATTTAGCTTTCGGTGAGCATTTCGTAGTCTTGCTATAAAAACGTGTTATTATCTATTTTTTTCCCTTTAAATTATTTTATAAATATATTCGTGCTTATTTATCTTATAGTATTTCTTTTTTTCTGATTTTTTTTTTTTTTTAATTTGTGTTTTTAGACATATGTCAACCACATGGGTCATGGATGTCTCAGTTAGAAGACTCGGTTGATCTTACATATTTCAATTGGCATATTATTTCAATATGACTATTGATATATATTTATATGATATGACTATTGACCAAAAGTGCTACTTGAAGATAGATTGAGAAGATCGATATAGATTGAAGATAGATAGGAGGAGATTGAAACATATATATATATATATATATATATATATACACAAATATTTATAAATTAAATATGTCCGATTAACTCTGTTCTTTCTAGGAAAGCAAATAATTTAGATAAGTGATTCGAGTTATTTCCCATAAGTTCCCTTAGGTCAGTGGGCAAATCTAACTGTTCTCTTTCTTTTATGTAGCCCCTGGATTCGGTGAGGATATGTTTTACGGTTAGATGTCTGCCGCAGTACTGACATATCGTTGGTGGTTCCTTTGCCATAAGATAGCCATGCGTCAGTCTTGAGTGTCCTATTCGTAGCCTGGTCAATATCACTTCCTCTCGTCTTCTGTCGCGTATGCTGCTACTCCATGCATCTACGTCTTCTTTTATTTCACGTAGCTTTTCCCCTAACTCCATACTATTCCATTCTTGGAACCATTTATTTTCTGATTTTATACTCCATTCATATATTTCGACGTATATTTTGGAATTTTCCAGTATTAGTGGCTAAGGTTTTATACATCTTGGACGTTTCGTCTTCCAACCAATTACGTGTATAAAGTGGTACATTATAGTTATGGAGAAAAGTATTGTGGACACGACATTCCTTGAAAAAGTGTTCAACAGTATTACATTCAGAGCATTTTGGAGGTTCATCTTTTGACACATATTACTGAGTTAGCCTTGTGTGCCCAATCCGAAATCGGGTAATAACTACCTCTATTATTCTTGATATTGTTTAGGTACAGTATCTTTAATATATTTTATTTTGGTTTTATTTTTTAGTACTTGAAGTGAAGGAGGTACCTCAGACGGAAATGTTAGCTTCGTTCGATTCAAGAGAAAATATTAAAATTACCTCTTCAAAACATTCTAAATAGCATTACTTATAAACATGCTAAAACATTTTCCAAAAACTTTTTGGTTTTATTTTTTAGTACTTGAAGTGAAGGAGGTACCTCAGACGGAAATGTTAGCTTCGTTCGATTCAAGAGAAAATATTAAAATTACCTCTTCAAAACATTCTAAATAGCATTACTTATAAACATGCTAAAACATTTTCCAAAAACTTTTTGGTTTTATTTTTTAGTACTTGAAGTGAAGGAGGTACCTCAGACGGAAATGTTAGCTTCGTTCGATTCAAGAGAAAATATTAAAATTACCTCTTCAAAACATTCTAAATAGCATTACTTATAAACATGCTAAAACATTTTCCAAAAACTTTTTGGTTTTATTTTTTAGTACTTGAAGTGAAGGAGGTACCTCAGACGGAAATGTTAGCTTCGTTCGATTCAAGAGAAAATATTAAAATTACCTCTTCAAAACATTCTAAATAGCATTACTTATAAACATGCTAAAACATTTTCCAAAAACTTTTTGGTTTTATTTTTTAGTACTTGAAGTGAAGGAGGTACCTCAGACGGAAATGTTAGCTTCGTTCGATTCAAGAGAAAATATTAAAATTACCTCTTAAAAACATTCTAAATAGCATTACTTATAAACATGCTAAAACATTTTCCAAAAACTTTTTGGTTTTATGATTGATTGATAATAATAGTTGGATGTTCTACCACTGAACTATCGAGGAAATATCGTCGATACAAAAGCAAACTAACGAATATGAAAAAATGCATCTTTCATTGTCCATCTTTAATAATTTCTGCTGGACTTATTTACGGCAAATTCTTCAATCTGACTTCACTCTATTAAAGGGTAAGTATTCCACTATCAAAAGGTCAAATCCGCCGAATATTTGACTGTCCAAAAAAAAAGTTATGAATAAATACTTTTCCACTCTAAAAAGTGGTGATTTTCATATTCGTTAGTTTGCTTTTGTATCGACGATATGATTGATTGAATCAGGACTTTTATTTGAACATTATAATTCAAATCAGACATGAATATCATAGCCCTTCAATCTTTCATAAGAGTACTCGAAATTTTACTCAAAGAACATTATTTCATAAATCCCTTCTGAGCAATTAATA
The DNA here is from genome assembly GCA_946811695.1 of Gonocerus acuteangulatus. Classification (NCBI taxonomy): domain Eukaryota; kingdom Metazoa; phylum Arthropoda; class Insecta; order Hemiptera; family Coreidae; genus Gonocerus; species Gonocerus acuteangulatus. Next base: position 8,841,118 of record OX328129.1, on the reverse strand, counting down.
TTATTAATCCGTCCGTGACAGATTCCTGAGAATATTACCACAGCCTTCTAGAGAAATGGTTTCCTCATCCTCTCATTGCGTCCTATTCTTAGCTGTTACATAACTACCTTATGAAAATAACATTGAATACTAATAATTAGCGTTAAATATCTTCAAATCTACAGCAATCGCTAATCAACCGAAACTAATAAGCAACAGAGTGGCTAAATTATTTTAAGGTATTTACATAATATTAGCAGATATGAGAATTTTAATATTCTTGAAATAGGCCGGAATGTAAATTTTAAAAATTAAGGAACCATTAAAAATGCAAAGTGGTAAAAAAAAAAAAAAAAAAAAAAAAAACTGAAATACAACATCCGAATAATAATTGGATTAATTTATTTGACAACAAATAATAAATTAATTAATTAATAATAAAAGCGTGGCGAGGAGGGGTGTTTTAATTATTTAAAAAAAAAAATGTATAACTGTGTTTTGTCTGGAAACATTTCAAAATTTAAACATATAACATATCTTCGTATTATCTATCAGCTGACTATTATCCACCATATTGGATTCATTCGACCAATAACCAATCTCGAAGTGGTTCTACTAGTGGAAGGTTTTCTCCACAACTTGAGAATGAAGCTGTTTTAATTAAAACATATTCTCCTAAAGAGAAATGGTAGGAAACTTCTAGGGAAGTTAAATAAATAGTTTTTTTTTTTTTTTGTTTTTTTTTTAATATTTATTTATGAGCATCCATGCGCATCTAAGGCGTTTCGCTCCAAACAGTTATTGCATATATACATCTAAAAACAAATGGTATACACCTAAATATATATATATATATTACATCTATCATTATACATCTATAAACAAATGTTATATAGAAATGACAATATATTTACATCTAAAAACGAATGGTATATACATCTAAAGACAAATGGTATACATATATACCATGTATATACATTTAGTAATAAATGTATTATGAACATTAAGATAAATAAATAGTAATAAATGTATAATGAAGTATTATTAATCTGTGGCTTGATTCGAGAATTTAATAAATTTTTGTAAAAGGTCAGTTAATAATTATTATAATTATTTATAATTTATTTAAATTTTAACGTCCATTTATTATTAACTACGAATTTTAGGACGGGTTATCTATAGGTTACCACCCTTTTCTAGCCAGGATAGGGGTGATGCCTTTTCTTTTTTTCTAAAGAAAAGCCACCGCCCCTTGTGGGAATCGAACCCACGACCCTTTGGCACGGAGTGTTGAGTGCTCACGCCTTAACCCTCCAATTATTTAAAATTGTAATTAATTTTAATTAATTATAATCTATTTTTATATATTTTAGTGTGTCCACTTAGTTTTATATTTTTGGTTGGTTTTCCTATTTGGATGCAGTACCACCACCGTCCAGCCAAATCAATGTCAAGATATATATACCTCTTCTTTTAATATGGCCTTATAGGTCAAAAAATTGCTTCAACACTTCTTTTTCACCATTTTATTCATGTCGACTAGTTTCTGGCAACTTGGCCTCTCATCACAGACAAACATTTCTGTAAATATTTTTTTGTTTGGTTTTTAAAAAAATATTTTCAGAAATGGTTGTCTGTGATGAGAGGCCAAGTTGCCAGAAACTAGTCGACATGAATAAAATGGTGAAAAAGAAGTGTTGAAGCAATTTTTTGACCTATAAGGCCTTATTAAAAGAAGAGGTATATAAATATATATATATGTATATATATATATATATATATATATATATATATATATACATATATATATCTTGACATTGATTTGGCTGGACGGTGGTGGTACTTCATCCAAATAGGAAAACCAACAAACTCCAAGGTCTCCACCACAAATGATTTATTTTATTCACCAACAAAGCATGCTTTCGGAGTCTACAGCTCCATCCTCAGTGCTTCTACAGCATAGAAAAACAAAAAATATATAATCTTTAACACCGGAGAACAAGATTATCAAATAAATTTGAATTGTCAGAAACCATTTAAAAACAATCAATGGAATCATAAAAACAATTAAATCCTAAAACACAAAACACGTAATCAACCACACAAGCATTCATGCTCAAATATACATTAAAAACAGCAAAATACACACTTTCTGTCCAAGCACACGAAGAAAAATAAATAAATAAGTACATAAATAAAAAACACACCAGTATATCACAAGTTAAAAATAAAACCTTATGCTGAGGTACCCACCCAGTTCTTCACTGCAGGCGGTTCAGGTCTCTTCTTGGGAACTCTCCTAGCCGGGATAATCCTTCTTCAGTCCCGTATTTCAAACGCCATGTATCCGTCCTCGTATTGAGATTTTTACCTTTATTTATTAGTTTATCTAATTTAATCTCAATCCCTTCTAGGACGTTCATCTTATACCCCTTTTTAACATTGTGCAACAAAGTTACATCTAGGGCCTCTGTATTGTGGTCTTATTTTTGCAAATGAGTGAACATTTCAGAAGAGTTATACGTCATATGCTCATAACACCTCTTCTTCAATTTTCGACCACACTGTCCAATATAAGATGCCTCACACGATGTACATTTCATCTTGTAAATCCCAGACTTCTCCACTAAGGGTACTTTTTCCTTGGCATTACGGAATCCGCATAGCGGATTCATATGCTTCTGCTGAAAAGGAAGAGGTTCCCGTTGTGAAATTCCTAGGAAGATATTACTAGTCACTATTCTCTATATATATATATATCTTATTCTTACGCATTTTTCTGGAAACCTATACCGATGGGAACGCTTCTATATGTGTCCTTTATACAGAGGTGTCCGCAATATAGAGGTTTATTTTACCTATAGAAAAATTCGGGACTGTGAGAATATGTCCGTTAATAGAGGTGTACGCTGTAGGGAGGTGTCCGTTAAGGGAGGTTTCACTGTATATATATATATATATATATATATATATATATATATATATATATATATATATATATATATCGGTTATGGAGTGCTGCCCATTATAAGGGGTATTACAAACTCTTCGATTCAAGGTGACGTATCCACAGACCCCAGCCTCTAAACCACATTTAGAGCACTCCTTTCTCTTCATTCATAATCCGTCAGGCGTAAAGATCAGAAGCTATTTCATTCAATAAACCGGTCTGAAGATAATAATTCATTTAGTATTACTTAAATGGCGGTAATGATTTTTTAAAAAATACCTAATAGCCACACATTAATACAAGAACATTTAAAAATTAAAGTCAACGAAAACCAGTTGGTAACGTTGATTTGAAAACCAATGACACGACAAAAAGATACTTTTTTTGTGTCAATGATAGAACGCTTAACAGAATTCAAAACAAATTAAGACATTAATGAAACCAAGATTTAATTTTTACTTTTTTTCCCCATAGATATAATAACTAATTAAAAATAAAAATGATGGATAGCTAAAATAAAATTTAAAAAAATATTGTAGTGGTATCGGTTATTTATTGTCCCATTAGTGGCTGGTTTCCCAATGAATATGCTCAGATCAGGAAGTTTATGCGTATTTTTTTCTATTACAATAATTTATTTATTTATTTCATTTTAAGCTTCGCAACTTTAGCGAAATGCTCATGATCAGGAAAATCTCTTGTCAGTCAAAAAAAAAAAGTCCGTCACGCAGGAGCTGCATAACTAAGCACTTTCCTCAGAATTTTTGTAGTGTAGACTACATTACTGAATAATTTGCTGTGAATAACATAGTATATAAAGAAAATAAAAACGTGAATAGTTCTGCTCATTTACATTTCTTATGAGAACTTTTTAATTATTAATTTTGTAAATAATTTACTTCCAGAGTTATGTTAATACATGATACTGTACTACTTAATAAATACACAAAAACTTCATTTTCCGTCTTTTGATCTGACGCAGGAACAGGATACAGTAACCCTAGTGGGAGATAGCGCTCCTCGCGGAGGCTTTGGGAACCTGCGTCTGGCGGGCTAATTCTAATGAAACAGAGTTTAATGTAAACACTCCTTTCCAATAGACCGATTTACTTCATTTTTACAACACTTCTTTCTCATGAGATACTACCGCGTTTCGTTACAATACAGCAGAAATTACGACCGGTATGAGTATATTAGTACTTTAGGTCCGGAGTAACCCCCCCCCCCCCCCCAAATAACTCGATTTAATTTATTTTTACAACCCATTTTTCTCTGTTGATTACCACCACGAATACCTAGTTTCGTTGAAATTTAACCAAAATTACGGCTGGTAGTGGCAAATTGGTAATGTGGGTCCGGAGTAAACCCCCCTACTAATGAACCGATTTAGTTTATTTTTACAACGTATTTCTCTCTTTATATCAACATAACGAATACCGAGTTCCGTTGAAATATAACAAAAACTACGGCTGGCATGGTCAAATTAGTGTTTTGGGTCCGGGGTAACCCCCCCCCCCTTCTCGGTGAACCGATTTTGGTGGCTAACGAACTCGTTCAATCGTTTGCTAATTGAACGCTAAAAAACAAAAACTCTGGCCGCTATCGTGTTAACAGACACACATATATATATATATATATATATATATATATATATATATATATATATATATAAATTTTAACGGGGGTCATTTTCGGTGTCTACTAGGTAGGATCCATAAAGATTTGAAGAAATTTTTCAAAAATTCCGCCATGAGTGTAACCTCAATAGCTACTTTCCTTCGGAGGAAAGTGCTAAAAACAAAACAAAGAATAAAAACGAAGACAAGAACAACCAGAATAAGTTAATTTAGTGACTTTTGTCACTCATGTGTGCAAATATTCGCACATTCATATTAGTTTCAGGTAATGTATGCCTATACATCATATTCATACAATATACTCATACCTATTTAAGCATTTTCATACATCAAAAATAAAAGTAAGTAAAAAAAAATATAAAACTAAGTGGACACACTAAAATATATAAAAATAGATTATAATTAATTAAAATTAATTACAATTTTAAATAATTGGAGGGTTAAGGCGTGAGCACTCAACACTCCGTGCCAAAGGGTCGTGGGTTCGATTCCCACAAGGGGCGGTGGCTTTTCTTTAGAAAAAAAGAAAAGGCATCACCCCTATCCTGGCTAGAAAACGGTGGTAACCTATAGATAACCCGTCCTAAAATTCGTAGTTAATAATAAATGGAAGTTAAAATTTAAATAAATTATAAATAATTATTAACTGACCTTTTACAAAAATTTATTAAATTCTCCAATCAAGCCACAGATTAATGGAATAAAATGGTGAAAAAGAAGTGTTGAAGCAATTTTTTGACTTATATGGGCTTATTAAAAGAAGAGGAAAAATACATGTGGAAGAGGTCAAGTTACGAGAGAGAGAATATATATATATATATATATATATATATATATATATATATATATATATATATCTTAATGATTTACTTTCATAATTTAATTGTTAATGCATGCAAGCCCCAAGACGTTTTCACTAGTATCTACCAGTGAAGGTTGGAAACAAACTTTGGGAAAGTGTATTCAGAGTTCCATTGTGATTGGTGAGAAATACACACACTTTCTCAAGCACATTAGTGCATTCATCCCACCAACTCGACAATTAGGTTTTTTCCGAGATATACATATCTAGAGGATGTGCAGTTCGCATGATGAAGCGACGGATTGTAATCTGTAGCAAAATATTTGTTAGGCTCATAATAATGTCTGTGCACTTGTTGCTTGGCGTTGTAATTGTTGTGAATGAAGCAAAGTAAGGATGTTGCTTATGTAATGAGTAGGGAACGGATGTTCATGTAAAGTAAAATTCAAAATATGTACATATATATTTAACTATATATAATGAAATATGTAGTAAATTAAATATATGTAGGGGGGGGGGAATTTCTGTAGTATGGGAAAATTTCTCGATGCACCCTGGATATCGGCGCTAATGGCCTAGATTTGTTGAAGCGCCGAAAAAAAAAAAAAAAAAAAAAAAAAAAAAAAAAAAAAAAAATATTAGTAAAAAATACCTAAAACAATATAAAATACAAAATCAACCTTATAAGCGGGGTTCCTCCCTATGGGGGAGGGAAGAACCCCGCTAAAAGAAAGGCATAAATAATAAGTACGAAAATATCAAAATGACTAAAACTTTATAACATATTGAAAAATGAAACATGAATAAATATGAGGAACTCATTTTAAAAGTGGGTAAAAAAAAAAAGTTGAAAATGTCTACAGATGAACATTGTTTTGGAAAATTGTTTGAAACAACATGCATTTTAGGGGTCTCCCGTGGTCTAGTGGCTAGCGCGCTAGATTCATAAGCGGAAGATGGCGGGTTCAATCCCCACCGGCGCCAGAAATTTTCTCATCCCATGGCTCGCTGAGAAAATTCCTGGCTGTACCCTGGATGCCGGCGCTAATAGCCAAGATTTGTTGATGCGCCGTAAAAAAAAAAAAACCCAAAAAAACAAAAAAACATGCATTTTAGCGCGGTTACTCCCTATCTCCATAGGGAGAACCCGCTTATGAGGTTGACCTCACGACGCAATCCAGAAGTGCCGACTAGAAACTTTCCCGTTTCAGACCCTATAGATTACGAAAATGTAGGTGGCTAAAATTTGAATAAATATATATATATATATATATATATATATATATATATATATATGTGTATATATATATATTTATATATATGCTTGTCTGTTCGCTCCCCCAACTAAGATGTTTAAAGTTTGGCTATATTTGGAATTAAGGAAGTATGCGAAAAAAATTATTTTACTAATAGACATGAAAAGTTTTCGGATCTCCATACATTTTTCGTAAATATCTCGATAACGGTTGGGAAATCGTGGTAAGTGGAAAGTGACCATTCGAATGCTTACTAAATTCTCTACAAAAAAGGTCCTGAAGCAATATTCGATGGGGCATCGTCAATGAGAGATATAATCACTTAAAACTTAAAAAGTGTTTGTTTTGTTGTATTGAAATGGTTTTTCTCTTTCTTTATCTCACTTTTTACTTGGTTGTTTCTAGTTTTAAATTGCAATTATCAGTAAAATTAGTAATTTAGTAAAATAAGCTAAGAAGCGGTGAAAGGTATTGGTATTAAGTTTGGAGTGACAGTGGTAATCAAGATGGCAGTGGCTAATCATAATGACGTATGCATAGTTTGTTTTGAATTCTCCTATCTATATAACCTTCCTCAAAGCCTCCAACTGAAGTTACCATTATTTCTTATTAAGATTTAACCCACGACAGAATGGAATTTTATTCGCCATGAAGCACATATTTACTGTTGATTATAACAGTAAAACAAATTTGCTATTAAAACAAGATACTTAAAATTACAACGAATGTTTGGTTGTTTAGAATAGAGCCTTCTCAGCAGTAGTCAAAGAGTAAGTACGTTTCCAGTACATAATTGTATTGACTTATACAGATTAAGAATTATCCGCTTCTGTGTAAGTTGGCTACTGTCAGTTTCCTGTGATTTATGATGCTAATCTATTCCATTTCTTCGAGATGTACGTAACCGCGCTAAGATGAGTGGGACTTTTTAAATTATCAAACCAGAAATTACGCCGGTCTGATCACATAAGAGGAGTATACAGTGGTGGAGTCACCGATCAAGCCCATTCTTTTTCTGGTGAATTTGCAACGAAAAATAGTCGACTCATGTCCGAGCTTTTCGTCCAATGCACCTTAGCTATATTTTTTTTTTTTTTTTTTTACGGCACATCTACATCTAGGTCATTAGCGCCGACATCCAGGGTGTAGCGAGGAATTTCACCAGCGAGCCGTGGGATGATAAAATTCCTGCCGGAGGTTGGGAATCGAACCCACCATCTCCCGCTTATGAATCCAAGGCGCTAGCCACTAGACCACGGGAGACCCCCTTAGCTATATTAAACTGAAAAATTATATAATAAATCGCGTTAACTTTGATGTTACACTATTTAACGTAATAAAATAACTACTTATCTGCCGTGACGAAGCACGGGTATTCAGCCAGTAAGTAATATTAACAACGCAAATCTGCTTTACTATTTGGGTTCGTATTTTCGAACCCGTGGCATCCAAACTGTGCGCCCTAGACGATTTTGACCTAGCCTGTGACTCCCCCCGAATCAAGACATACATGTGTGCAAAGTTTGGTCAAAATCGTTCCAACGGTGTGGATTTGTTTACGGAACAAACAGACAGACAGACAGCTGGTAGACATTTTTGGCCTAGCCTAATACACTCATCGAATCAAGACCTACCAGTGTTCCAAGTTTGGTCAAAATCGGTCAAAAGGTGTGGATTTGTATAAGGAACAAACAGACAGACAATCAGACACGTGATTTTTATATGTGTATAGATTTATATTAATATTTAAATTTTACATTTATTTTCACGACACAGCCGAAATACTTCTTGCTATCCCACACTAAAGCATAATATGTAACACATACATCACATTTACGACATGGTTGAAAGAGAAAATTCTGAAAGTAAATGTTGCACAAGATAAGAACAATGTTCTGGGTTAAGAATGAACATACCTTTCTCCGTTGCAATTAGAGAAAGACAGGACTGCATGTACTTAACTCCACCTCACTTCTATATAATCACCTCGTACTTCTTAGGAGATTTCTCACAATGGGATGATTCCCTCGGGATATTCACGAATATATACAGGTGCTATAATCATTAGATGGATTAGAAAATTTATTAAAAACTACTAAACTAGCAGGAACTGCGTCATCTTGGCGCTTTTCTGTTCATATACCTAGTGCAATTAGTAAAGAAAGGTGGTCTTTTTGCGAAGAGCACATCCAGTTACTTTGAAGTATCTGTAGTGATTTTAAACAGTGATTTTGGTACTTAATGATAAGCTTAACGGTTCTCTGCAGGTTATCTATTTTCTTCTTTACAGGTTATCTAAAGCTACAACTCATATTATATAAATATAATAATCAAAAGTTAATATAGTAATGAAGAGTATTTAAAATCACTGTAATCACTACTAAAAGTAACTTTTTTTTACTACTATATTTATATAATATGGTTTCTAACTAACCGTTAGATAACTTGTATTTGTAAGTAATACTTTTAGGCTTGTAAAGCATAAATGAAAATAAGCAGAATATATTCCAGCAAGCAATATTTATTAATAAAAAGGTTAATTAATGTGAAGTGGTAATTGTGAAGTTGAAGGGGCCTCCTCGCCGATTTTTTTGCAAGATGGTTCTATAACATATTTATATTTTATATTCATTTCGCATTATGGGCATACTTGCTATGCGTTTCCGCTCGCTACGCTCGCTCAAGAAAATATCAAAACTCTAGTCGATCCATTCTTAATCCGAGTTGGATTGACTTGAGTGTTGAAGGCTACTTTACTACTAGAAACAACCAATAGAAATGCGAATGAATTATGCGCATGCGCGGAATCACTGTTGTAATCACTACAGATACTTCACAAGTAACTGGAGAAGTAACAACAACCAATAGAATGGCCCATATGAATAGCCAATAGAAAAGCTAATGAGTTATGCGCGTGCGCTAAGTCACTGTTATAATCAGTACACATACTTCACAAGGAACTGGATGTGGTCTTCCCAAAAAGACGCAAGAAAGAAAGCCGTTAATGGATTTTGATCTTGCGTAAAAAAAAAACAAAATAAAATCTCAAAGAGAAGGAAGATTTAAGGCTCCACAACAGGAAGCTGGCAGTATCAAAAACAGAAATGAATCCTCTCTCCTTCTCAACGGAAGTAGAAGAAAAACACTATTAAAAATACGTTTCTCATTTACTTATCTTGATATTACAATACTCGGGTCTGTTTGTACTTGTGAAGTATCTATAGTGATTAAGACAGTGATGATAGTAAAGTAACCTTTATCGTTCAAGTCAATCTAACTCGCAAAAATTAATAGAATTCTACTAATTTTAGCGAGTTGGATTGACTAGAGTTTTGATATCTTCTTGAGCGAGCGTAGCAAGGCGGAAACGCATAGCACGTTTACCCATTATGCGAAATAAATATAAAATATAAATATTTTATAGAACCACTAAACAAAAAAATCGGTGAGGATTGATTTTTATAATACTAACATTTTATTAATAAATATTGCTTGCTGAAATATATTCTGCTTATTTTCATTTATGCTTTAAAAGCCTAAAAGTATTACTTACAAATACAAGTTATCTAAGGGTTAGTTAGAAACAATATTATACCATATTGTATAAATATAATAGTAAAAAAAATCACTTAGGAAAAAGTTACGAATATAAAGAAGAAAGATTTTAGTGTCAAATTTTATTAAAATCGGACCATTTTTCAACCGGTGACTGCCAAAACCAACAATTCTTAAAATTTTCACCAGAAGTTACCTCAAACATCAGATATATAAATGTCTTTTAGTTCTATTTAGAGTGCGGAACCAAATAAAGAATTTTTGCTTAATTTATATAACAATAACTGACTTTATTTTAATTTTTTGTTTTACAAAAGTGACCTCAATTTTAGTTTTAGTTTCTTCCCTGTTCATATTTGTTAGAACAATGTTCAAATACAAATAATTATTATTATTATTAAACAGGGGCTATTTCTGCTTTCTGGTAGGCAGGTTTTGAAAACAAATTTAAAAATTCTTTTCATGGCTACATTCCTTCCAAAAATACTAGAACCGTAAAACTTGTTAAATTTATTCCAACGGTTACCTTGAAAATGTGCTGATTTCCCAAAACACAGAAAATTCTAATAGCTATCCTTAGTAGATAATTATCAAAAATAGCTGAAATTATTATTTTATCAATTTTAATTTATGTGACATATAAAATGAGGAGAAATCTGCAAAAAAAAATGGACTAGAAATTTGCCAAAAGGACTACTAGCCCACTCTAGCATCTGCTAAATTTGTTTACAGGTTTTGCGTCCTGTATTTATTAGTGTAAATAGCTAATTAACATAAATTAACCGCGTGAGAAGTGGAAGTGGACGATTATTTGGCGTCGACCCGGACGCGGCAGTCTTTTTCCTTCTGGTTTGGCGGATCAAAAGAAAATTCCATCCATGGGCGTATATAAGGGGGGTTGCAGTCCCCCCTCTCCAATCGATAAAAATGTATCGTAAAAACCTTAAAAATAAGTTAAATAAGATCACTTAGTTAGGGGGAAAAATAGTTTAAATTGGGTTTAATAGCGTTTTAATTGTCTGACTATTCCAAGTTCTAGATTTTCGGTATTCCATACCCCCAAATGTTCTCAGCCCCCCCCCCTCCAGACATTTTTCCAGCCCCTCCCGAAATTATTTTCTATATACACCAATGATTCAATCTAACTGACTATGGAAGTACTTAATTGACAAAATATTTAGTAATTGATTGACCAGATATTTTCAAATGGACTAGAACAACGAATTTTTACCGCCGTATGGAAGAAAACTGCTGACGACGTTGACACGATGACAAAATACGGAGATAACGATGGGGCAGTCCACGACTTAGATCCCATAGGTCTTGAAAATATAGGTAGTTCAAATTTGTTTTATATATATATATATATATATATATATATATATATATATATATATATATATATATATATATATGGTAAAAGTGAAGTTTCACGCCCTCCAAACCGATTTTTTTTCAAATTTTGTACAATAACGTATTTTGATGCACTAAACACGAATACGTTAAAAAAAAAAACCCTTCGCATTTAACTAGGAAAGAAGTTATTAAGCACTAAAGTTCACTGTTTTGCGGGTTATGAGAGCTAATGTAAACAACTAAATTGACGACTTTAAGGCATACATACTATGCGTTTACGCTCGCTCAAGAAGATAACAAAACCCCAGTGAACCCAACTCGCTAAAATTAATAGAATTCTATTAATTTTAGCGAGTTGAATTGACGTTAAGCATAACTATTTAGTGAATAAGTTCGTACTAGAAGCCTGATAAACAGAACAGATCTGATATCAACAAGTTTGTAACTATTGCCAACTAGTAGCGTTATCATTATGGATTGTTTACATTGTAGGTAGCTGTCAAACTGTGGAAAACTGGGAGGATTGAATTTACAACTACTCGACCAACTTTTAATTATCTCTTTCATACACTAGGCATTTGATGACTTTATTAGGGAAGGTCTCTTCTAATTCACGAATCTCTGATTTAATTATGATAATGAACAATCCTTTCTATAGATGCTAGAAAGGATTGTTCATTTTTCATATATGTGTATATATATATACTCACACACACATGTCGCACTAGTATTTCTAATGTGACACAACTCAAAATTCGGTGTTTTTCAGTTAAGACTATGAAAGGCATGGTAAATATATCCTTATCAACCATCAACACTGTGTGTTCCTAGCTTCAGAGCTTGTACACCAGAAAGCACTTGTGTCACTCTTCCTGTCTTAATGCTATTCCCCCTATATAGGGAAGAGTGACACATTTTCAATTGAGTTTTATTTTGAGTTGTGTCACTTTAGAAATACTAGAGCGATGTGTACTGTGTTTTCTTCTCGTCTTCCATGGCTTTCTGAGATAAGACACGTCTTCCACAACAGGAGAAATAAGACAGAAATCAGGAAAAAAGGAGCTCTGAGCAACGATAACGGAGACATATAACACACATACACACACACACACACACACACACACACACACACACCTATATATACATGGTATTGGAATAGTTGGAACTTTGAACAGTTAGCCAACTAAAACGCTATTACACCCAAAATAATATATTTTTTATGAACTAAGTGATCCTATTTAATTTATTTTTTAGGGTTTTATGACACATTTTTACCGATCAAATCAAAATTTCGTTGGGCTGCAGCCCCCTCATGGACAGAGCAGCAAATGAAGCACATCCGCTAACTGAAGGAAGACCCACCAAAATATTCAAGATGTGATGAAGCCTTGTCTATAAAGTCTATAAAGAAATTATCGTTTAATTAGTTTTGATAGTTTTTGCATGATAATTTTGCAATTGAGGTATTAGCGAAAAAATTAACATTCTTTAAATTGTTGCAAAATTCAGACTAAATGCTTTGTATATTTGAAATACTTTAAATTTACAAAGTTTTTTTTTTTTCAATTTACACATACGTTAATTATAACTGATAATAACTATTGTTATTTGAGTTATTTCGAAGATATTCTTGCTAAAACTCTAAAACAGATGCGCCCTGGACTACTGCCTGTTGTAGGTAACACAACGCTTCGCCTTGTTTCTCTGGTTCGCCTTCAGTTCTCTCACAGTTTCAAGTTAAAGTGAATAGCAGCACCAGCGTGGAAAAATCAATGTCCTATTTCAAGGGCGAATCCTGGGTCTGAAACGTCCCTCCTAGCATTTTGTTACCCACAAATCACTCGTAAAAATTATAATTAAAACATTGACTTTCAATTGCATACTTTTTCAATTAGATTTATGAATTAGCATTCCTTAGAGTAAACATTCTCCCTTGCTATCCTGAAGCACTTCCGGACATCTGGAATTCGTGATTCGCCCTTTATCTTCCAAGGTCCTGATATGATTTATTTATTAGTGTTTCATGAAGTTTCATCGCCCTCCCATCTGATTCGATAAGAACCTATTCCGGATCTAAGTAAACCATCTCCTTGAAGAGCAGGATATCCTTCAGTTCCTAGCTGTCAGGAACTACAAATCCTTTTACGGGTGATAACCATCCTCTGTAATTGTCAGCAATTAGTTTCCATGAGGTTGTTACTGCCGACTGCAATCCTTCAGGTTGACCTTCGTTCTAGAGGTTGGAGATCTATGGTCTTCGTGAAAAGCTGGACCCTCAAGGCTGCGCATAGGGCAAAAGTGCAAAAATATATTGCCCAAAAATAGTGTTTTATTCAGAAGCCAACTATCTTTAATGTAAAAAAATAATACAATTTTACAATGAATAATAAATAAGGCGGATACTTTTAAGGGGGGTTAAAGTGTAAATTTAAAAAAAAAAGCCAAAGTACCTAGTTTTTTTGTCACAAAGCCAACTTAATAAGAGGGACAAACACTAATGACAAGTACTAAGTTACTGTAAACTACGCATTAGTTGTAGAATGCTTGCAATGTGAAATTATCGCGATAGATAAGTCTTATCAATGTGCTAATGAAAAATTCCAATTAGGAGTATCTGCGTTATCTTAGCGCGTTTCCATGTAATGTACATGTGAGATTCGGAACGTTAGAATAGAAGCTCTTAATATTGTTCAGTTAAACTTGCTATTTTTGCGGGAATCATAAATTAAAGAGAAGGCGAGGTTAGGTAAGTTGGTTGGACACTCGAATAATATACCAGGGGACCTGTGTTCAAACCCCGACCGCACTAAAGATTTTGTCTTCTTGTGGCTTCGTTCAAGGGCTGGATTCGGCCGCCCTGACCGCCCGTAGGCCCACTATCCCTAGGCCTTTAAATAACTTATTAATGGGTACCTGCAAAGGGGAAAATCAGGCGCCCACAACATCTATAGCATCTTCGCCTCTGTGCCCTCGTGGCCTGATACGGTTTCTTTACTTCTTCTTGTTCTGCTATAAAAACATCTAGAAGAAGCAGACCAGAAGAAGATTTGGTTATATTGCTACGTAACTTTTATTTATTTATCTAAAAAAAATTAAAAGGATTAAAATTTGTTGTAGTGCTAATCGTAAACAGGAATAGGAACGTACTTTTTTTCAACTAATTGACTTACTTTATTTATATTGATTATAATGTAGCAAAAATAAAATAACTGGTACTCTTATATTTGTAGGATGGACTTTTAATTCCTTCTACGTGAAAGTATTACGTATGAATAAGGAATGAAGTGAATGATGAAGATGAGATTTTAGGAAATTCAGCTGTATTTTATTAAGGATATTATCCCCTTAATTTAGCAACAAAACAACGGGGGATTGTTGTATTTGTAGTTGTGTATAGTAAAATGATTATTGCAATAAATCCAAATGTCTTAAGGAGGATGTCAAGCTTTACATAATCACATTACGACTAATGACCGACGATAAACCTCATGCCTGCTAGCTCTTTTGTTACAAGAGAGATGTTCAATCTGGATATTTACACATTTAATACCGAACATTTTAATGACAATCCTTACTCCTGACCTTGTCCCAAAAAGAAAACTAATAACCATGAATAGCAAAAACTCTACGAACCAGCCCAAAACAAATCTAATTACAAACCTTATTCCTGTCCTAGTTGTGACTACAGAACAAGTAGAGATTAAAATCAAAAAATCCACAACACATAGAAACAGACCAATAACAAACCTTACTTCTGTCCTTGTTTTGACTAAAGGACAAGTTGCGACAAATATCTAAAACTTCACATCACACCGTAACATACTAATAACAAACCTTACTCATGCTTTTGTTTTAACTACAGAACAAGTAGAGATGAATATCTAAAACTCCACAAGACATTAAAATATATTAATGATAACCCTTACTCCTGCCCTTGTTGTGACAACAGAACTAGTAGAGATGAATATCTAAAACTGCACATCACATAGAAT
Organism: Gonocerus acuteangulatus; assembly: GCA_946811695.1. Classification (NCBI taxonomy): domain Eukaryota; kingdom Metazoa; phylum Arthropoda; class Insecta; order Hemiptera; family Coreidae; genus Gonocerus; species Gonocerus acuteangulatus. The sequence continues at coordinate 8,825,591 of OX328129.1, read as the reverse complement.
AATACTAATGACAAACCTTACGCCTGCCCTTGTTGTGACTACAGAATAAGTAGAGATGAATATCTAAAACTCCACAAAACATTAAAATATATTAATGATAACCCTTACTCCTGCCCTTGTTGTGACAACAGAACTAGTAGAGATGAATATCTAAAACTCCACATCACATAGAAAAATACTAATGACAAACCTTACGCCTGCCCTTGTTGTGTGTATAGAATAAGTAGAGATGAATATCTAAAACTCCACAAGACATTAAAACATACTAATGACAAACCTTACGCCTGCCCTTGTTGTGTGTATAGAATAAGTAGAGATGAATATCTAAAACTCCACAAGACATTAAAACATACTAATGACAAACCTTACTCCTGCACTGTGATAACAGAACAACTGCGGATGTAATTCTAAAACTTCACAAACATCGAAAAAATTTAATTCTTGCTTTATGGGGAGACAAACCTTAATGTTGTTTACATTCCTAGAACATCTTATAGGGGTACATTAATAGATGACATACTATTCACTAGCCTCACTCTTGTAGTCCATGAATGTTAAGGACAGCTCTTACTGCCAGTTTATTTAGTTAAAAAAGAACTTTACTGCTCGACATTTTTTATTTAATTCTAGTATTTGCACGTTATAGTTGCGAAAATGAGGTCCAGATGTCATTGCTTTTCCTACCAATAAAAAATGCTCCTTATATTTCTTCCAGTTTGATGGCGATCAAGACACATTTTCCACTTTGCCCTTACTCTTCTATTAATAATCAAATGAATGTTCATTGTAATGAAATAAAGAGGTTTTTAGCACTTTCCTCCGAAGGAAAGTAGCTATTGAGGTTGGACTCATGACGGAATTTTTGAAAAATTTCTTCAAATCTTTATCGATCCTACCTAGTGGACACCGAAGATGACCCCCGTTAAAATTTATATATATATATATATATATATATATGTGTGTCTGTTAACACGATAGCGGCCAGAGTTTTTGTTTTTTCGTCACAAAACTTGGTATATAGCATTCAATTAGCAAACGATTGAGTTGGGTTTACCCCGAACCCAAAACACTAATTTGACTATGTAAGCCGTAATATTTGTTATATTTCAACGAAACTTGGTATTCGTAGTGGTAATATAGGGAGAAAAGTGAGATATAAAAATAAGCTAAATCGGTTCATTAGAAGGGGGGGTTTACTCCGGGCCCACAATACCAATTTGCCACTACCAGCCGTGATTTTTGGTAAATTTCGACGAAACTCGGTATTCGTAGTGGTAATCCACAGGTAAATATGTGTTGTAAAAATAAACTAAATCGGTTCATTAGGAGGAGGGGTTTACTCCGGAGCCACAATACCAATTCGCCACTACCAGCCGTGATTTTTGGTATATTTCGACGAAACTCGGTATTCGTGGTGGTAATCTACAGGTAAATATGTGTTATAAAAATAAACTAAATCGGTTCATTAGAAGGGGGGGTTTACTCCGGACCCAAATTCCTAATATACTCATACCTGTCGTAATTTCTGCTGTATTGTAACGAAACGCGGTATACGTCGTGGATAACTCATGAGAAAGAAGTGTTGTAAAAATGAGCTGAATCGGTCAATCGGAAAGCGGGGGTTTAATTTGTAATATATTTCAATAGAAATAGCCAGACGTAGGTTCACAAAGCCGCCGCAAGGAGCGCTTTCTACCACTAGAGTGACTGTATCCTGTTCCTGCGTTAGATCAAAATACGATAATATGAGGTTTTTTGTATTTATTACGTAGTGTAATAGGTACCATCTGGAAGCAAATTAATAATTGATCAGTTACTCATTACAGATTTAAAAGAGAACTATTCATGTTTTTATTTTATTTATGTAGGATATTTTAAGCAAATTGTTCTGGAAAGCAGTCTACACTACCCAAATTCTGAGGAAAGTGCTTAGTTATGCACATATTTCCTGACATTGAAATAATTCAGTTGAATTGAGAATTCCTAATTAGAAATTTCCTCTTCTCGGACTTAATTATTCCCTGAAACTTGATGCTTCTTCATACAGTCAGTATAATTATTTAGCTAGGAAGGGGGCCTTCATAATTTCCTTGGGACTTTAATCTTTTCAACTTAATCTCCGCATGCATTAAACCTTCATTATAATAATGTCCACTTCTTTCTTTAATATTCCACTTAAAGTATCACCCGGGTTTACACGGGCGTATATAAGGGGGGCTGTAGCCCCCCTCCCTCCCCTCCTCCCCCCAAATTTTCATTTGGTGGTAAAAATGTGTCATAAAAACCTTAAAAATAAATTAAATTAGATCACTTAGTTAATAAAAAATAGTTGTTTGTGATAGCGTTTTAGTTGCCTAAATCTATTCCAAGTTCTAAATTTTTCATATTCTATACCCCGGAAATGGTCTCAGCCCCCCCCCCCACCCACCGAAATTTTCTCAGCCCCTCCTGAAATTATTTCCTATAATTTCAAATTATAGGACTCCGGAAATGCGGGGTTATGAGACATTCCGCGTTTTCTCTCTTGTATTACGATATTGTGTTTATAGATTTCCTGGTAGATTTCGTATAGGAAATTTGACGTCCGAAATCGAGTAACATTTTTATTTGAAAAGCCACATCTGTAACCGTGTTTAAAAAAAAATAAGTAAGAAAAATAATATTCGTTTTGTATACTTTTTGAAAAACGTTATATGTATTTGTGATCTATGGGGTCTGAAACGTGTTATTTTTTAGTCGGTACTTCCGGATTGCGTATTGAGGTCAACCTCATAAGCGTGGTTCCTCGTTATTAAGGGAGGGAGGAACAGCGCTAAAAGGCTAAATATTAAAAGTTCATAAGTTCAACTTTTCAAATTCCACAAGATAGCAGAATTATATAGAAAGACGCTGATTTGGTACTGAGTCAGGACCCTTTGTAGTAAGCTCACATTTAGTGCGGAGAAAATGGAGGTTATGGGAACATTACGATTGATGCCGTGCTGGCCGAGTACTGCACGAGACTTCACTTTCACTGGCGTGATCACGAACACCACTCCGATTCGTGAATCCAACATCTCTGTAAGAACAACCCGACAATTAACCACTCCAACGGTGTTTCTCGGAGTAGAAGAAGTCCTAAGATAAAGGCCGCTGCTCACCTGACAAGACTGACCAAACCTCAGGAATGTTGTTGGGGGTTTGTGTTGTAGACTTCATGCGCTAGATATTTATCGGGACAACTCCAGACCTACAAAGTCGACATCTAGGATGTCGACTTTTTTAACACTGTATATAATACGATATAAGTAGTATTGAAGGGTATTCCCATGGTCTATAGGTCTGCCGCAAACAAAAGAACAAGGCAGTGCGCAGGCGCTGCATACAGCCAATGTGCGGGAAGGCCTACCTCCACTCCAGACCTAAATAGTCGACATCTAGGGTGTCGACTTTAGTAACACTGTATATAACAGGATTTAAGTAGTATTGAAGGGTCTTCCCATAGTCTATAGGTCTGCCACAAACTAAAGAACAAGACAGTGCGCAGGCGCTGCAGCCAGCCAATGTATGGGAAGGCACAGCTTCCTTTCAGCCACGCCCCTCTTTTATTTGTGGGCGGACTATAGTGGCTAATGCTTTGGATTCTCATGCGGGAGATGAGGGTTCAATTCCCGTCTGCAACAAGGGTTCTTCTCATTTTAGGGGCTGTTGAGAAAATTCCCCGCTGAACCATGGATGTCGGCGCTAATGGCCTAGAAATCTTTCGAAGATATTCGAAATCTTATAGGGAGACAAAATAGTTCAATTGCTAATTTGCTTACTTGTGTGATGGAAATTTTCCCTTCTGTTCAAGCTTTACATAGATCACTACAAAAATTGAACATGCCTCGTTTGGGTCATGGGCGTATATAGAAAATAATTTCAGGGGGGGGCTGATACCATTTCTGGGGTATGGAATACTAATAACCTAGAACTTAGAATAGATTTAACCAACTAAAATAATATATTTTTTATGAACTAATGTAAGTGATCTTATTTAATTTATTTTCAAGGGATTTATGAGACATTTTTGCCGATCAAATAAAAATTTCAGGGGGGCTGCAGCCTCAAATATATTTAGGATATAGTCTTAAATATTTATCAATACTTAGCCAAAGCTAAGGCTAAAAACAATTTAAACTATAGCCTGTTCAAAATGATGGCTTGAAGGTAAAAACGCGTATATTCGAGGAAGTCATTCCCGATGTTATAACCTTATCATTGGGAGGTGTCCACTCGTTTGTTTGCTACACTATAAACCTATTTTTCAAAATATTTTAGCATGCTGTGATATGAATATTTTATTATGTGAAGAAATGGCCTTAATATCTTTGGATTGTTGAGTTTCGGGGTTTCGAATACTATCAATCTAGAACTTGGATTAGTTTTAGCCAACTAAGTGTTCTTATTTAATTTATTTTTAAGGGCACAATTTAACTTTATTTATGACACATTTTTACCGATCGAATCAAAATTTCGGGGAGGCTACAGCCCCCTCAGCCCCCCTCCCTTTTTATACGCCCATTCTTCTTTTATATTCCATTCAAATTGTATATATATATATAAAATCAGCCTAGAAGGCGTTTTCACAAACTCCCACCAATAATTTCAGATTTTTGTCTTCAAATACTTCCTTGTTGTGTCACATTTCTCGACAAAGGAATATAAAATTCTGACAGATTAGACTACAGAAATGAAGATATCAAGAGGCCTCCTGTGAAATAGCTAGCTGATAAAACATCCACAATAGATATTGCGGGTGAGGCTATTGTGTTCCTAATGACTACGGATATTGTGTCAGGACAAGATAATGTTAAATGCTTCCTTGTTATTCGTCATAGACAACAAGCCACAATAATCATAAATACAATGGAAAAAAACATAAATATAATATCTTTGATGCGTGGCCAAAAGGACTTAAGTCATTTTTTGAGCATTTGGAGATAATGAAGTATTATAGCATTAAATCGCAGCTAACGATTAGTATTAAGGTTTTAAGCCAAACTTCAAAAATGGGTCAGCTGTACAAATTTATATTATACCCTTAAGTCAAGTTTATTACTTCCTTCCTGATATTAAGGAACTTTGCTTTCGCTCTCCTGAAAAAATAATATTTTTGGCTTAAGCCCTATTGACCGGGCATCAAAGAAATTTTAATAGGCCCACCGAGATAATTTTGGCCATAATAAAGCAGACGATGATGCAAAATCAGCAGCTAATGATGAGAGCCTGCCTGTACTGTACAAAAAACTCCTATGAATACTCTAAAACGCATACTAAGACAGGAAATAAATAGACAAAGGAACCAACGTTGGACACTGACATCCAAAGGACGACACCTATACGATTAACATGATGATTAGATAGTTAGCCGTCGAGGTGATAAGTAAAGATGGAATGGTTGGGATTCGGCTAAATAAACCTCAATATGATTTTGTTTTAAAAAATCTATATTTCGAACGTTTCGGCTACTCATTGGTAGCCTTCGTCAGCTAAAATGACAAAAAAAAAGAAAATAATACAAAAAAAAAAAAAAAATTATGATTGTGATAGGTAACAGAGCTATAGATACAATTAACTTATAAAAGAACATATCGTCTTAAATTCTTAGAATGAAAAAGTAAATAGGTACAATGATTGATTTCAATAGTAATTAGTAACGTTAATTGATTTTACAAAGAAATAAGAAACTACATACCAATGACAAATATAGTAGCTAATAGTAACATTAATTAATTTTACAAAGAAATAAGATACTACATACCAATAGAAATGCCGAGCGGCAGAGGAAGACCAATTAATTAATTTTTCTTTGTAAAATTAATTAATGTTACTATTAGCTACTATATTTGTCATTGGTATGTAGTTTCTTATTTCTTTGTAAAATCAATTAATGTTACTAATTACTATTAAAATCAATCATTGTACCTATTTACTTTTTCATTCTAAGAATTTAAGACGATATGTTCTTTTATAAGTTAATTGTATCTATAGCTCTGTTACCTATCACAATCATAATTTTTTTTGTTTTTGTATTAATTTATTTTTTTTGTCATTTTAGCTGACGAAGGCTACCAATGAGTAGCCGAAACGTTCGAAATATAGATTTTTTAAAACAAAATCATATTGAGGTTTATTTAGCCGAATCCCAACCATTCCATCTTTACCTATACGATTATATTAGCACTATAGAGGACGCATAGAAAATACCAAGAATAAATTATAAACTCTCACAAATACTCACCGGTCGCGGATCAACAGAAACTTATTAAGAAAGATTAAAAATCACTGAAGAAAATATATGCAAATGTGACTCTCATACTAAACAACCATCAGATTTACTACCATTCTATATTTGACTGCAGACTACCAGATAAAGAAAAGATCAAATACAAAAAGTCTGTTTACTAAATAAATACTATAAAAATCAAAAAAATAATACTAAAAACTAATAAATTTTGAATCGCTTGTGAAAGATTGACATTTTTCAAATATGGGCTGGCTGAAAAAATTCCTACAATGGTTGTTCATAATTGTCGAAAACCTTTAGGTGTGTCTGCGCATAGCAGATTTCCTCTGGCAACAGGATTCACTGCCATGTATGTCTATATACCGAATTGGTCTGATTACACAGGCACACACACAAAAAAGTGGTATTTTCCACCATACATAAAATCGTATGTACTTCGGCACGCTGATACCGAATCCGGAGTCCGTTTCCTCCCATCACAGTCAGGATTAAGAGCATTTAAAGGTAGGATTTCGTATGAAGTCGTTAAAGAAGAAATAAATACAGCTTCCATGGTTTTGAGGGTCGTTGAATTCGAATCGGCGGTCTGTTTCACCATATCGGCGCAAAGGTCATTTCGAGGACAAATATGTTGATTTTGCAAACAAGGTATCTACAGACAAAATTCTGTTTTTTTCAAAATAGACATATTTGTCCTTGATTCTTTGCTGATGGTATAAAACAGACATCGGAATTTCAGCTTCAAATGCTCTTAAACCTGATGTGATGGGGTGAAACGGATTCGGATTCAGCGTGTCGAAATGCACAAGAATATATGTAAGGTGTCTTTGGAAATTACCACTTTTTTTGGTGTGTGTGTCTGTGTTATTGTCCTTTTAATGAGCAGCTTAGCGCTTCTTGGGAGTTGTTTAAATTGCAAGGCATTACACGATACACGATGCTTACTGCCTGCAGCAATTCGTGCCCTTATGGCACTTATCGTTACTTTGTCATCGAAGGTTATTGAAGGACCTGCAGGCTGAGGTGTGACAAATGTGTATATTCAAATTTTATTTTATTTCTTCGAAAATTTCACTTATTCACTACCATTAATTGGTATTTATCTGTTCGCAGGAATGACGGAGCGGAGTATCCCACACATCCGCGACATCTTCGAGAAGGAGCGATTGGACGCGGGAGGATGCGGCGATCGTCTAGACGGCAAGAAGCGTCCCATGGTGCCTCGGAGCGAACCTGACCTCAAACACATTGACAGGCATCTCTCGATGAAGAAGACCATCAGGAAGAAGATAATGCGAGACCTTCAACAAGCCTTTGTCGCCGAGAGCGGGGAGAAGGACGTCGAAATCCACGTTGTTGACGCCGCCGGTAAGGAAGGCTTCCTCGACGTTCTGAGGAAGGGCGGACGGGACGAGAAAGAAGATCAAAACAAGGACTCCAAAGAAGAAGACAAGAAGCAGGGGTTCTGGAGAAGATTCACAATGAGGAGGAACAAACGCTGAACCGAACAAAACCAAAAATCATTCGGTTCATTCGCCAAATCGAAAATAAACTTAAGAACTTTAAAGACTTATGGTGTATAGTTGTTTGATATCGCAGGTACCTACGAAGGATTCTAGTTCCTGTAAGATGTTTACAGACTATGCTACTAACGTATTACCTTCAACGCAGGTTAAGGAACCAGCTCTCAGAGATCTGGATCATCACCGGGTCAGAGATCTGGATCTAGGAGTCATTTGAGATTTTGCCAATATGGTGACAGAATTATCAACGATTTGGGTTGACTAGAGTTTCATTATAACCTTGAGCGTGCGAAAACGCGTAGCGCTTATGTTGATGGCACAATTGCTATGCGTTTCCGCTCACTCAAGGTTATATCGATTCTCTAGACAATCCAACTCGTTGATAATATAGATCAAGGATGGTTTTTCGGTGGATAATGGACTTTAACAGGATATGCAATTTAACAGGAAAACAAACAACAAACTAGTAAATCGCGTAACAACAGACAAAGAAACACCGATAAAAACACCAATGTACTAATGAATTGCTTCCTAAATAGAACGGGAACAAGACGGTTACTATAAACACAATGGCCAATAGAATTGCTCATAGGAATAGACCAATAGAAATGCTCCAAATAGATGATCCAGATCTCTGAACGAGACCCACATCATTAACCTGCGTTGAAGCTAATACGTAGGTACCCAAACTATTTACTATAATTAAGTATTAGTTATACACATATTTGTTACTATTTGTTAATTTGTTGAAGTTCGTCGTGGGAAATATGAAACTTAAGGCTTGGGTACACAGGGCGCGATCTGTGTCGCGGCGAGCAGCGATATCTCACCGAGTGTGGCGGGCGTTCTACATGTATTACACAGTCTAGCATCAGCCCCGTCATAGAGGGGACGATCTGTCGCAGCGAGCTAGTCTTTATCGCTTTGCCAGGCGATACAGTTGTAAAAAAGTTCAATTTGTCGCGCGATCAGTTTGGGCAAAGAAACTGAATTATTCATTGAAAATCGAATATTTTGAGGTTATGTTGTTTTAATAAAAAAACTACATGAATTCTCCCTTGTTAGTTGAATGTATATGATTTATTTAAATTAACACCTGCACTGCTCACAAAGATATCGCATCCCTTGTCCCCTTATCGCAGACTGCCGCGACTATCGTCGAAACGCTGCCCGCCGCGATACAGATCGCTTCCTGCGTGCCCGAGCCTTTAAAGTCATCAGTTATATAATATTAGTGTAGAGCTTTCAATCAAAAATGCACTTTGTCACTTAAAATCCACTAAACCTTCCTGATCCATCTATACTTATTAAAAAACATGGAATTCATCAGGAGGATATTGACGCATTTAAAACCAATCATCTTCTAAATTTGATGAAACAAAAAAAAAAAATAAAGAAATATGCCATAGCTAGTCCCAAAAGTTCTTCAAAATTTCATGACTGTAGAATGTGTCGATCCAACTATTCTGCTAGCTCTTCGACTGTTACAACAGGATTTTCTTCTACAGAAGCCTGCAGGAGTTGGTCGTCAAGCTCTGTTGCTAGACCTGTACGAGGCTCGTCTTCAAGCTTGCGGTTTGTCGCTCGAAATCCTTCAAACCACCTGCTGCACATTTCTCCTTTATCGAATTCCCAAAGCAATGGACATGGCCTAAATGGTGTCTTGTGTGATCCATTTCAAATGAAATTTTAGCATAGAATAAATAAGTTTCACCAACCAAAACATCATAAATAGAAGTGTACTTAAAGCTATAATAAACAAAAATTGTAAACAAAAATAAATTGGAAAAGAGGGAACATAAATAGACAGAATATTAAATACCGACATCATTTATGGGATGACCTGATATATTCCTACTTCTTTAGATGGATGTTAAAGTAAAACTCTATTATACCAAATCTACTTATCGTCCTAAGAAAAATTTAACAAGCTTTCAACAACTATGTTTTTAGTTTAACGCCTCATCCTGCAAAATAAAATAATTCAGAGGTTACTTCATTAAAATTAAACTACTCCACTGATGTATTTATTTCCTAATACTACGAATTTCGTTTTTTTATAAATATATATATAATATATCCCCAGGACTTTAGGGGTTGTAAAAGACAACAAAATCGTTCAATGCTTTTTCTCATCTTTGTTTTTATTTTGAGAAAAAGGACACTCAGAATTTCCCGAGTACGCATATGAAATTGTCTTTTTGAATAACAATAATCTCATAGGTTTGAGTAATTAAAGAAAGCAACAAAACTTAGTCAAGAAATTACAATTTTACCCTAAACCTTTTGAAATTCCCTTTCAGAAGTTCACAATTACTTTACTGTTCGACTAAAAATTTCATTGTCCTTTTTACTTGATTTTTTTTTTAAGAAAATAATTAATTTAACTATTAGGCTTTCGTTTTCTTACAAAAAAAATATATATTAGGCTAAGTCATTTTTCTTGACTGCTCTACAATTGGGTAACTAGTTTATGAAATTGGTATCTATTTATTGTATATACACTAATCTCCATAAAAAAAAAAAAAATGTTTCCTTAGTCGCAAATACATTGTTAAGCCAAAAATCACAACTTGATAATAATAAAACCTGAAGATATGGAAACTAATTTTTGAATTTTAACTAATAATGAACTGAATTTTCAGGGATCTTTAATATATCATGTTCTATTCTGTAGAAATCGTGTTCATGTACATTACCGAAATGGAGGTATTCGGTATTTGATCATAAAATTAAAATAAAACTACGATTCAATATATAATATAAAATGGGCTTTTATTTTTCCCAAATTTTTTGTTTGACTTTGAAGCCTTCATCAGAGCTATGAGGATCGGAAGAACTGGTTATTTTGGAAGTTACTATATCAGTGATTTCTTAAAAGGTTTAATTCTATTCAAATATTATGACCGAATAAAAACAATCTCTATGAGAGTTCTAGAAATGGATGGGATTCGGCTAAGAGAAAACCTCAGTTTTAAAAAAAAAAAAAACTATATATGGAACGTTTCGGGTTGCTCTTCGAGAGCCTTCTTCAGGGGATTAACAGAGGACCCAAGCAGTGTTGTTTAAATTTGAATTAAAATGTAATTCAAATGATATTTGAATTATGAATTAAATTTTTTAATTGTAATTGAAATGTCTGAAAATATCAATTACAGTTGCAATGACCCTAGCAGTCGAAGCACCCCCCCCCCCAAAATAAATAAATCCCAATTAAAGTAATTGAAAAAACTCAAGTATTTGAATTGTAATTGAATTAAATTGTATTTCAATTACAATTCTTGATAAAATTGATATTTTAATTCCTGACTATTACAGTTGTTGATAATAACACTTATAATTGAATTACAATTGTAATTCAATTATAATTCTTGATAAAATTGATATTTTAATTCCCGACTATTATAGTTGTTGATAATAACACTTATAATTGAATTACAATTGTAATTCAATTATAATTCTTGATAAAATTGATATTTTAATTCCTGACTATTATAGTTGTTGATAATAACACTTATAATTGAATTACAATTGTAATTCAATTACAATTCTTGATAAAAATTGATATTTTAATTCCTGACTATTACAGTTGTTGATCAATAACACTTATAATTGAATTACAATTGTAATTCAATTATAATTCTTGATAAAATTGATATTTTAATTCCTGACTATTATAGTTGTTGATAATAACACTTATAATTGAATTACAATTGTAATTCAATTATAATTCTTGATAAAATTGATATTTTAATTCCTGACTATTACAGTTGTTGATAATAACACTTATAATTGAATTACAATTGTAATTCAATTACAATTCTTGATAAAATTGATATTTTAATTCCTGACTATTATAGTTGTTGATAATAACACTTATAATTGAATTACAATTGTAATTCAATTACAATTCTTGATAAAATTGATATTTTAATTCCTGACTATTACAGTTGTTGATAATAACACTTATAATTGAATTACAATTGTAATTCAATTACAATTCTTGATAAAATTGATATTTTAATTCCTGACTATTACAGTTGTTGATAATAACACTTATAATTGAATTACCATTGTAATTCAATTACAATTCTTGATAAAATTGATATTTTAATTCCTGACTATTACAGTTGTTGATAATAACGCTTATAATTGAATTACAATTGTAATTAAATTACAATTCTTGATAAAATTGATATTTTAATTCCTGACTATTACAGTTGTTGATAATAACACTTATAATTGAATTACAATTGTAATTCAATTACAATTCTTGATAAAATTGATATTTTAATTCCTGACTATTACAGTTGTTGATAATAACACTTATAATTGAATTACAATTGTAATTCAATTACGATTCTTTGTAATTGATATTTGAATTGCATAATTAGTGCTTCAATTACATTACAGGATTACAATGTAATTGCAATTCACGTTTTAATTGAATTATTACTCTTGATGTAATGGTAATTCATGAACTACAAATACAATGTAATCGTAATTCCTAATTCTTAATTGAATTACATTATGCCCTACACTGGACCCAAGTATCTTTGGTATTTTTATTTGGGTCTTCTGTATCCTCTTGAATCAAAACTGTCAACAACAAAAAAATTAAAAACACTCGTTATTTAAAGATTTTTTAAAATTCAGAACCCTCCATATCCAAAGCCCAGTCACTTAAAACGTTATAAACCTTTCGAAGCGAATATTGTTGTATATCAATATTATCTCTTTAGCAATATACAATTTGTTAATGTATAGAGTACAATAAAGAAATACATGTATTAACCGAACTGCACAATTTACAATAATAATAATGTATTTACATAAAATAAAAAAATTTAGGATGAACCATTAAATTAGTATTTGCAAAATTGGTAGCCAATGCATTCCTTTAGCTGTGATATTGTGTGAAAAAATTGACAATATTATATATGTGTTTGCACTTTTCCACCAAGTAGGTATGTCTAATCAAACAATACCAATGCACTCCTGACAATAATATTATCGCTTATTTTAACTTATATTAAATAGTATGTTTCTTTTTTGATAGTTTTTAATCAGATGACTTAGATATTTTTGAATATATGTCTAGCACTTAAGTGGTGAAAAATGTTCTTGTGAAAGCATTAATGAACATAATATAAATATTGGACTAATAGCAGTGTGATAATATGCTATTGATTAATTCTACTCTGCTAAGGTATAAACATATATATGTTGTCATATCCTTAAGATTAATTGTAAAGAATGTAATGTGATAAAATGGCAATAAAACATTAAATAAAGTGTGTTGTTTATGTTCCCTGATTCAACACATTTACAAACTAAATTAAATTTCCAATAAACGACGGAGCAACACTTCGAGGAAAGCCTAAACATTTAGGGTCTGTTAGCGAAGACCACATCCAATTACTTTGAAGTATCTGTCGTTATTTTAAACAGTGATTTTGGCACTTACTGATTATCTATTACTTCTTTACAGGTTATCTAAGGTTAGACACCGTATTATACAAATATAGTAATAAAAAGTTTTTAAAATCTCTGCAATCACTACTAAAAGTAACTTTTTTCGACTACTATATTTATATAATAAGGTTTCTAACTAACCGTTAGATAACTTGCATTAGTAAGTAATACTTTTAGGCTTGTAAAGCATAAATGAAAATAAGCAGAATATATTTCAGCAAGCAATATTTATTAAAAAAAAGGTTAATATTATAAAAATCAATGGTAATTGTGAAGTTCAGGGACCTCCTTACCGATTTTTGTACGGTGCCTTTTTAACATTTTTATATTTTATATTTATTTCGCATTGTGGGCATACGTGCTATGGGTTTCCGCTCGCTACGCTCGCTCAAGAAGATATCAAAACTCTAGTAAATCCAACTCGCTAAAAATAGAATTCTATTAATTTCTGCGAGTTGGATTGACTTGAGTGTTGAAGGTTACTTTACTCCAGCAACAACCAATAGAAATGCGAATGAGTTATGCGCATGCGCTGAATCACTTCTGTAATCACTACAGATACTTCATTAGTAACTGGATGTGCTCTTCGCATACAGACCCCTCTTTTATAATAAAGGCTACAGAAGAGTGGAGAAATCATATAATGTCATATAATGATTTGAATTACCCAATATTGGGCCGGTGCAAAAATAACTTAGGTATTTATATAAACAATTCGTTCCAGATGGCGAACAACTGATGTGTGGCCTACACCAACTTTTGTCGCAAGTGGTTTTGCGAGAGTTTTTATCCACCAAAGCCCTATGTTGGTCGTAATCAACAACAAAAGGCATACCGCGACCATTCTTGTCTTCGAGATCAAAATCTCAAATAAGTAATTTATGGAACCATCGTTGCACCAACACCCCTAGGAGGAATTGAACCCACAAACTTGGGCACGGAGAGACCTCTTGCACCAACACCCCTAGGTGGAATTGAACCCACAAACTTGGGCACGGAGAGACCTCTTGCACCAACACCCCTAGGTGGAATTGAACCCACAAACTTGGGCACGGAGAGACCTCTTGCACCAACACCCCTAGGAGGAATTGAACCCACAAACTTGGGCACGGAGAGACCTCTTGCACCAACACCCCTAGGTGGAATTGAACCCACAAACTTGGGCACGGAGAGACCTCTTGCACCAACACCCCTAGGAGGAATTGAACCCACAAACTTGGGCACGGAGAGACCTCTTGCACCAACACCCCTAGGAGGAATTGAACCCACAAACTTGGGCACGGAGAGACCTCTTGCACCAACACCCCTAGGAGGAATTGAACCCACAAACTTGGGCACGGAGAGACCTCTTGCACCAACACCCCTAGGAGGAATTGAACCCACAAACTTGGGCACGGAGAGACCTCTTAGTACTCAAGGCCATCCTTTGTGATCTTGTAAAAACTAACTGAATGTAATATCGATCGATGTATTTTACACCATTCCAATCTCGGTGTACTCAGCCAAAGCGAATTTCAGAGGAAAATCCCTGAGTTATTTTTCGCTAGTGTATTTGTATTAGCAAATCCTGGCAGCTCATTGGCATAATATCCAACCCTACTTTGAAGGAACTCAATTTTATGGGAACCCTGCTAGGAATTGAAATGTAGAGATCTCGTGAAATATTTATAAGGGCATATATGAATACGTGACGTCATACATCCAACCCCGATATTGAAGGAAACAGGAGCATATTTTAAAGGAGATTAAATTTTATTCAAAAGACTTTTTGCCAAAATTAACTATTTAGAACATTTATTATTTTAGGAGGTTAATGAGTTTTGCGCGCTTCTGCCCTCCATATAGGGAGAAAACTCTTTATGAAGGCACCCAATTGGACGATTGCTCAGTCAAGATGATATAACTAGAAATATCCAAATAGTGTGCGCTCGAGTTTTAAACTCAGGTCCTCCCAAACATTAATTAATTAATTAAAAACGTCCATTTATTAAACATTAGGCGAGGTGGTTAAACATGCCAAAGGTCGTGGGTTCGATTCCCTCTTGGGTGGTGGCTTTTCTTTCGAAAAAAGAAAAGGCATCACCACGATCCTCGCTAGAAAATGTTGGTAACCTATTGATAACCCGTCCTAAAATACGTAGTTAATAATAAATGGACGTTAAAAATTAAATTTAAATAAATAGGCGAGTGCTCTACAACTGAGCTAATCTCGTCTATATATATATATATATATATATATATATATAAATCACGTGTCTGTCTGTTTATCTGTTGGACTGTTTATCTGATGTCTGTTTGTTACTTATACAAATCCACACCGTTTGACCGATTTTGACCAAACTTGGCACACAGGCAGGTCTTGATCCGGGGAGTCTCCTAGCCTAGGTCAAAAAATTCTACCAGCTGTATGTTTGTTCCACATACAAATCCACACCGTTTGACCGTTTTTGACCAAACTTGGCACACAGGCAGGTCTTGATCCGTGGAGTCTCCTAGCCTAGGTCAACAAATTCTACCAGCTGTCTGTCTGTAAGTTTGTTCCACATACAAATCCACACCGTTCGGCCGATTTTGACCAAACTTGGCACAGAGGTACATCTTGATACTGGGAGTGTCATAGGCTAGGTCAAAAACGCCTATCTGCTGTTTGCCTGTAAGTTTGTTCTTTATACAAATTCACACCGTTTGACCTATTTTGCATAACTTAACACACAGGTAGATCTTGATACGGAGAGTGTCATAGGCTAAGTACAAATTGTCTATCAGCTGTCCATCTGTATGTTTGTTTCTTTACAAATTCACACTGGTGTAGCATGGCACGCCGGGGAACAGATATATATACTATTTTTTATGGTTCTTCGCTGGGGAGAGTTATTGATGTTAATACGGCATTCTCCAGCGGTCGGTTTTTGTGGGCGATATTTCGCAGAAATCACATTCTGCTTCGTCAGACCGTTGTCCATGCTTTTAACTTTTTTTTGTTTGTTATTTGACCATAAAACACCTACTGACAGAATGCATACGTAGACAGAACTATGACTTACCGTACAATATGAAAGAACTACTAGGTGATAGGAGCCAATATATAGGACAAATATTTAACTACCTCCAGAAGACTAACCTACTTGACAAATTATAAAATGACCTCTATGACTTAATTGGCAACAGCACATCAACTTAGAAAAAAAATACGAGAGAAAAGAGAAGATGTTATGTATTCCTTTAAAATAAAAATTATACTTACATCCACTACCAACATACGGCCAAATACTAAAACCTTATTGACAAACACACAGACCATTATTACAAAACCAATACTAATACCATACAATTTTACATGAAACAAATTTAACATTCTTGTATTATTTTATACATGTTCATGTAATATTTTTTAAAAGTTGAATCGCCTAGCCGCTACAACTTATTAAATAATAAATAAATAAAATTGTTTATTATTTTATAATAACCTTTATCATACTTACATATGGCGCTTCACAGACGTAGATTCTTGTACCGGAGGGTCTCGACACTGCGTGGATCTATTGGCGTCCATATATATATATATATATATATATATATATATATATATATATATATATATATATATATATATATATACAGTGTGGCAAAACTTCAGGAGCGGTTTAGGGGACCAGAAAACTAAGACGAAAAGGCATTTAGAGATTTGATCGTTTTTGCTTCTTTTTGGAGAAAAAAGTTGTCATTTTTGAACTTACTTATTGACATTTTCAATGGAAATAAATTGACATTGAGAATTGTTTGAAGAAACGAATTACTAAAATTCAATATGCTGATGTAGTTTTCGTTTACGGTTTCTGCAAAGTTAATGCTTTAGAAGCGGTGCAAGAGTATGCGCGCCGATTCGCACATAGAGGAGTGCCTAATCGACGAGACAAAAAAAAACTTTTATTAAAAAGATTTAAGAGTAAAAGTTATTTAGGAACTCCTAAAATTATGTACATGAAAATGAAAGTTAATGGAATACTTTTGTTTTTTCCAATGTGAAATAAAATTTTTCAGCGTTTTAATAAATAAGTTTTGGGTTTCGTTGGTTTACCTATATCAACTAGCACATATCCTACACCCCCAGCCCAGCCGCTCAAGTAACGATTTTTAAAAAAAGTTTAAACCCAAAAAGTTATTTTCGAACTTTTACTTTTTAAAAATAGAAATAAAAGTTAAAGTTTAAAAAATAGTTTTCTAAAATAAAAGTTAACTATTATTTTCGACCTCTGATATCGTCGATACAAATGCAAAGTATCGAATGTGAAAAATGGCATCTTTCATTTTCAATCTTTACTAATTTCTGCTGGACTTATGTACGGCAAACTCTTGAATCTTAGTTCACTCTACGAAAGGGAAAGTATTCCACTATCAAAAGGTCAAATCTGTCGAATATTTGATTGTCGAAAAAAAAAAGTTATGAATAAACGCTTTTCCACTCTGAAAAGTGGTGATTTTCACATTCGATACTTTGCATTTGTAACGAAGATATAAACGTTTGGTTGTGATGTCCATTTATTTAAATTGTGTTATATTCTTATGGTAATAACATCATTCTAAGATTCTTCTACTTCTTCAAGATCATCAGATGAAGAAATAGATTCCTCTTGAGGTCTCTTTGTAGCGAAATGATCCTTCATCCTGTCGATAGCTAATTGCTTAGACATAATTTCTGTCTGCGCAGCCTTTATTGCAGCGAATAGCCTGGCACTTGTCATATCTTCACTACAACAGAAAAAAAAAACTTACAAATTTCAAATAAATCATTCCCGTAACTTGCCCCGACGGCATATACTTTAGAGACATACAATTCATGACCATACGGCACAGTAGGGAAATACTGTAGCCACTACTATGCTCTGGCCGCCTGATTTTCCCCTTTGCAGGTACCATTTGGTCAGAGAGGCCGAATCCAATCCATGAATGAAGGCACTAGTAAATCCCAAGTAAAGCCAAAAGTAAATCCCCATGACATCGTTAGAGCTTAACAATAAGCTAAGATTAATAAAGCATATCGGGTGGAGACCCGATGGCCGTGGGGGTTAAGGCGTGAGCACTTAACACTCTGAGCCAAAGGTCGTGGGTTCGATTCCCACTAGGGGTGGTGGCTTTTCTTTAGAAAAAAAGTCCGACTCGCAGGAACTGCCTCATCTTGGCGCGGTTCCGTTCTTATCCCTAGTCTAATTTCGAAAGATTAAAATAGAAGCAGTTATTATTTTGTTGAGAGGAGATCGTTGACCGTTGATGATGCAAGGTAGGGATTGTCCGGGTTCGGTCACTGCTACTTAATA
The DNA here is from genome assembly GCA_946811695.1 of Gonocerus acuteangulatus. Lineage (NCBI taxonomy): Eukaryota > Metazoa > Arthropoda > Insecta > Hemiptera > Coreidae > Gonocerus > Gonocerus acuteangulatus. The sequence continues at coordinate 8,807,010 of OX328129.1, read as the reverse complement.
ATACATACCCCATATGTGTATGTATGTGGGCATATATATGTAGATATGTGTGCGTGTATATGTGTATGTGTATATGCATATATATATATATATATATATTATGTATATATATATATATATATATATATGTTAGGTATATTTACATAGATATGTGCATATATTAGTGTTAAATATGTCCTACTTGTATTTACAGCCCTGATGAAGGCTTGAAGTTCAAGCCGAAACGTCGGCACAATAAAACCATTTTTACGATAAAAGTAGCAGTGACCGAACCCCGACAGTTATTGTTTTGGTTCCAACAGTCTTGAAAGGTAGGATTTACAATCTTACCTGGAAGGGTCGGCATCACTAGAAACATTCCCGCTAGTTACAAGGTCTTGGAATCTTGGAACTCTATATTTCTAACAATAAATTGTTTTTGTTATTTTACTAAACCTGTTTTATTTTCGAATACATTATCCAACTATAAGCAATTAAAAGATAACAAGGAATAAAAAACAGACAAAAAGAACAGTTCGAATAAGCGAAATCAATTACTTTAAAGCTTTAAGCTCTTATTTCTCCGATTGTCATCGCCTAATCAAAACTTTCATTAGAACCTTTTATGTAGAGCATTTAATAAGCTTTCTAATGGTATTCTTCCGTTTACCAAGATTTTCAACCGTTTTCGAGATATTAATGAAAGTTCCCAAAATTTACATTATTTCTAGCAACAGAAAATTGGTCTCATTTTTCATATCCTGTTTTACACACAAAATTTTCCCAACATAAGAAATTACAAAAAAAATAAAAAGCAATAAAAAACAAAGGGAAAGAGACAAAAATTACAAAAAGAACGACAAAAAACCGTTCTTAAGAACAAAACAGACGTATTTGAAGTTTTAAGCACTTATTTTTCCGATTGACATAACCTAATCAAAAATAGTTTTAGAATATTTTTTGTAGAGAATTTAGAAAGCTTTCAAATATTTTCTATCCACTTACCACGATTTCCCAACCGTGTTCGAGATATTAATGAAAGTATACGAAGTTCCCAAAACTTTTCTTGTCTGTTCATAAAATATTTTATTCTAACCCTTCCTTAACTCCAAACGTAACAAAACTTTCAACATATTAGTTTTAATGAAAGTAGAACATGCAGATAATGTTTCAACTGAATCCCGTAATTCTAAGTACCCAAACCAAAAACGGTATTCAAAAATTATTTTTCCAATTTTCTCGAAAACGGTTAAAGCTATCGCCTTGAAAATGGTTCCATTCGTTTTCCTAGCCCAAGAAGCCTATAAAAAGAGTACTTACAAGCTTATGAACTCAAAAACGTAAGCGTTACGATTTTTTTTGCGCGAATTTCGCCCCAAATGCCATCTTCCAGTGGGCGGATTTTGCTGGTTAACGATCTTGACCTTTCAAATTGGACGACGGATTTTTGTACCAAATTTCATCAAAATCGGACCATCAGGGAAGCCAGAAATGAGCGAACAGACAAATATATATACAAATTTGAACTACCATCATTTTCGGTTTCCAGAGGTTCTGAAACGCAAAATTTTCTAGTTGGCACTTCCGGATTGTTTCATTGTATCAACCCTATAAGCGGGGTTCCTTCCTATGAGGGAGGGAGGAACCGCGCTAAAAGAAAAGGCATCAGTCCTATCGGGCTAGAAAAGGGTGGTAACCTATAGATAACCCGTCCTAAAATTCCTAGTTAATAATAAATGGGCGTTAAAATTTAAATTAAATTAATAAAGCAATTGTCTCAATCTAAGGACAGCCCCAGACAAGGACGAGCCGGCAATAATCGACGTTTGCAAATTCATAGAGAACCTGCCCTACACGCTGCGTGTCGGCATATGCCGTCCTTAGCAAGGAAGGCATACATTACTCCTTCAGCATATGCCGTGTTCGGCAAGGGGGGCATACATTGCTCCTTCAGCATATGCCGTCTTCGGCAAGGGGGGCATACATCGCACCGTCAGCATATGCCGTCCTTAGCAAGGAAGGCATACATTGCTCCTTCAGCATATGCCGTCCTTAGCAAGGAAGGCATACATTGCTCCTTCAGCATACGCCGTCCTTAGCAAGGAAGGCATCCATTGCTCCTTCAGCATATGCCGTCCTTAGCAAGGAAGGCATACATTGCTCCTTCAGCATATGCCGTCCATAGCAAGGAAGGCATACATTGCTCCTTCAGCATATGCCCTCCTTAACAAGGCCGTCTTAGACAAGGGAAGCACAGATCACTGCGGCGGCATATGCCGTCTTAGACAAGGGAAGCACACATCACTGCGGCGGCATATGCCGTCTTAGACAAGGGAAGCACACATCGCTGCGACGGCATATGCCTTCTTTGGCAAAGGAAGCACACATCGCTGTGACGGTGTATACCTATCTTTGTCATTGAGACACACAACAAGAAATCGTACCAATTAGGAGAGTTCATCCTTTGATATATTAATTTTAGTCAATTTGCCGAATTTTGATTCAAAACGAATCGGACAGTACGACGTCAATTTGTTTTTGTTTTTTGTGAAAATAGATAATAAGGAACTCGCTTAGAAAACTGGTGATTTTAAGCTATAACACTTGATTATAGCCGATATCACATTAACATACCTTCTACCATCGCCTTCACTGTTGTCGTCATTAGCTCGGGATATTACCATCTTTAAACCAATTCAAATAAAACTTTATGTTGTATTTAATCAGATAACTGCGACATAAATCCTATTTTTATTTATTACTAATTCATATAATAGCTAAACACAAAGTGTTTGAAATTTAAATTAATGATGTTAAAATTAATCATATGATAATCAAAACAGGAAGGTTTTACTAATTTAATTAGACCTTTATCTTCTCAGCCTATTTCTCTTATCGCTTTACCAAGATGGGCGAGAGCAGAGAAAGGGTAAAACGGCAGGTCAAAATTTATGAGCAAGTAGCAGTTTCCATGAGGTTTTCAGGCTTAGGAGGTCAGGTTGAGTCTGATTGAGGTTTTTTTTTTTCCCCCATCCTCCCAAAAATGTTATTCATGTATTGCCAAAGGATTAAGACCTGGAGCTGGACTTAAAGTTACACCTTATCGTACGCTTACGTACTAGAAGGTACTATTATATTTACAATGGGGGGGGGGGGGTTCTATGCCTACTTAGTCTAAAATACTAAAACTAGGGAGAGTCGGGTCTCCCCGTGGTCTAGTGGCTAACGCCTTAGATTCATATAGGGGTTCGATCCCCACCGGCGGCAGGAATTTTCTCATCCCCTGGCTCCTCACTGAACCCTGGATGTCGGCGTTAATGGCCTAGATGTTGATGCGCCGTAACAAAAAATAAATAAAAACTAGGGGGATTCAGGTCTGTCTATGGAGGGACTAGATTAGGATGTATCTTGTGATTGAGTGCCGGAAATCCAGACATTAAGTAGGGTCGTGGATAGTGGTCGAGGAAAAGCCGTGGTGGAGGTGCTCTGTCGTGGTGGATCTGCTGCCACAGCGGTGGTGGAGAACTAAGTAGAAGGGGTTTGGCACCAAAATTTGGTGTTACTCTCTGCAGCTTAACACTTTGAAAATCCTGCTTGTACAATCTGTACAATCACCGTGCCGATTCTACGGTGGGTGCGGCAACTGGGTGTATTCGGGGCTTCTGTGCCGCTGAGAGACTGGAGGCTTGTAGGGCTTGAGAGACAGAAGAGGCAAGTCGCAGTTGTTCCCAATTGTGCAGGCCTTGAGAGTGTTCCAGGAAGACTGGACTGACCCTCCCGGCGTCCCGGTCTTAAGCCCATAGGCGGACCGTAAGACATCCAGCCGGTGGAGGGGGTAGTCAGGCGTGGTGGGGACTGACAACCGTAGTAGAGGCTGAGAGCCAGAGTGGGGTAAGTGCCCGGTAGAGGGGGTAGGACGCCGTCAGACGGTGTCAAATCTAATTCATACATGTCAGCGTTGTACAGATCTATTACGATATATTTGTCTGTACGCAACCACTGAATGCCTCCTTTGACGGAGAAAACGTTGCTTGAATTTTCGACGTTGTTATTGGTTGCGAAATATTATGAGATTTATTTAAACATACCATTCGGCTGATAGGCAGAAGCCAAAACGCTCCTAAAAAAGATTGAGAGAATAAATCCATTGAGGTCTCTCCGTGGTCAAGTGGCTAACTCGTTGGATTCTCATGCGGGAGATTCAAGGCGTGTCAACCTTTGAAGTTATTACCGCAAGAGAGATGCTTTCCGCGCATAATTTTAAGAGGCCGAGTGAGTAATTTCCGCTACTTTAAGTTTTCAGTAATTTTTAGGGTTGCACATTCTTAAGATACACAGTGGAGTCTCACTTATACGAACGTGAGGGAGAACGGAAAATGTTTCGTATAAGTGAATATTTCGTATAACTGAATAGTACTATGTTTCGTGGCTATTTTAAAATAAACTAAATTCTTCATAAAATAGTCACAATCATATTGTTTGCAAATATTTTGTTGTCAGATAATGTTATACATTATTATATTTTCAGGTTGCATATCTCAAAATTCGGTAAAAATGCAGTTTCCCGCCCTCCAAACCGATTTCTTTCAAACTATGCACAATAACGTATTTTGATGCACTAAACACGAATACGATAAAAAAAAAAAAAAAAAAAAAAAAAAAAACACGTCGGATTTAACTAGGAAAGAAGTTATTAAGCACTTAAGTTCACTGTTATGCAGGTTATGAGAGCTAATGTAAACAACTAAATTTGTGACGACTTTAAGGCATACATGACTTTAAGGCATAAATTACGACTTTAGGGCATGCATGCTATGCGTTTCCGCTCGCTCAAAAAGATAACAAAACCCCAGTCAATCCAACTCTCTAAAATTAATAGAATTCTATTAATTTTAGAGAGTTGGATTGACTGGGGTTTTGTTATCTTCTTGAGCGAGCGGAAACGCATAGCATGTAAGCCCTTAAAGTAGTGTTGTAAAAGAGCGCGCCTTTAAGACTAGAAGGCGCAGCACCTAAAAGCTCGAGCCCTCAGAGCTTGGCCAGGGCTCGATAGAAGGCGCGAGCCTTGAAGGCTCGGCTTGGTAGAAGGCGCGAGCGAGCCTTGAAGGCTCGGCTCGGGAGAAGGCGCATGCTTTGAAGCCTTTTACTTTTCATTTCCAAAATGGCGGATGGCGAGCAAACAGCTGTTTCATGAAATATACTTTAGTAGATTCTTCCTTAATTCTTTCCGCCACAATGAAATTATTCGCTGGCAATTAAATTTACCATTTCATTGATAAACTAATTATATGGGTCACTAATTGGGTAAAAATAGTAACTTTTCCTAAAAAATAAACTCTTCTGTGAGACGGTGATGGCAACACTGTCGTACTTGTTCACAATTGCCATTCTCAACTTTCAAAATATTACCGTTTGTACGTAGCGTGAAAAAATAGTATTACATTAAAATAAAAGTCATCATAATACATACATAAATTGTCTCTGAAAAATCCCGTAGTATCTAATCCACACACATCAACAAAATTAAAACCAAAATGTTTTATATCTCCTCTAAATAATACAAGTCTGTTACATGAACTATTTCAATATACCTCTTTGATATGCATGTACAATCGATAATGATAATATAATCAGTTTTTGTGCAAGTGAACCTCTCTGTATAGTGTTTTATTACTGTCACCTTATTCATTATATTTATGGATGAAAGATCATTATGAAACATGGTGTCAGGTGTTTTAAATTAAAGATTTGGCCTTTCCCAACTGTTTTCTATAAATAGAGATTGAGAGGTATTTTGAAATATACGCGTATAGGTGGTTGGAAGAACGGGATGTTATCAGCCCTTATCAAACAGCTTCTTTTGCGGAGAAATATTCTGAATTGCTGATTTTTTCTAGGAATGAGGTTTATTATTTTCCTGTATTCGTTTCAGAAACATTACCATTAGACTCTAACGCTGTTGCCACTGGTTTTGCGTCTATTTTCCGGAAAGTGGATACGTGTGTTTTGTTTACTTTGCTTGTGCGTGTGTTATGTTTAATTTGGCCTGAGGTGAGTAAAACCCTTTCCATCTAGTCAATAAAAGGGGAAGAAATGTCGAATCCACATATCCCATTGCCCGACAAAATGTCTTTGAAAGGTAATTCCACAGACAATTGGAATTATTTTAAGTCCGAGTGGACATTTTACTCCACAGCGTCTGGCCTAAAAGACAAACCTGCAGATGTTCAATTGGCAACGTTTATGGTACTATTGGGCCGAGATACCTGGCAGGTATTAGAAAACATGAAGTTGCCAGCAGATAAAAAGGACACAGTCGCCAAGGTTACTGCAGAATTGGATAAATTCTTCATTCCTCAATTTAATGTAATATATGAGAGATATGTTTTCGGCTCAGCTGTACAGGAAGCATCGGAGTCCATAGACAACTATGCATCCAGGTTACGTAAGCTGAGCACAGACTGTGATTATAAAGCTTTAGAGTCAGAGATGATTCGAGACAGGCTTGTGTTGGGAATACGTGATGATGCAACTAAAAAGCAATTAATCAGCGATGCCAAGCTCACACTTGAAACTGCCATTAACATATGTAAAGCAAACGAGCTGGCAGACAAGCAGATGAAATCCATTAGAGGAACTGATCATGCAGACGAGATCAACCGGATAGATTCTGAGCGGATGAGAAAAGCTCAACGGAAAGAGAAGCCCACCAAGTGCAAATATTGCGGCAGAATACACGCACACGATAAGTCGTTGTGCCCAGCATACAACAAGATTTGTGACTTATGCAAGATGCCAAACCATTTCGCATCTGTGTGTCAAAACAAGCGGCAGAAAAATTGGCACAAAAGCTTTTCACAGAAAAGAAATACCGGACAACATAAATATCGTCGACGCACAGACGTGAAGCAGCTGGATGAGGCGACCGAATCCGACGGTTCTTGTTCAGAACAAAGCGATCAGGCATTTGCCGTTGAGGAAATCCGGCAATTTGGAAGCTCTAAATTAAAAACAATTTGGACAGCCGTCTTAGACTTCATAGTCGGGGAGTTAAACTCAACCTGCCGAAAGTGTAAAATCAAGTGCCAACTAGACAGCGGTTCCGGTGTAGATGCGATGGAAGAGAGCAACTTAAGAGCTATCTTTGGAGGCCTCATGCCCAAGCTCGATCCTTCTTCGACCAAACTTCGAAGCTATGGTGGTGCGATACTGAAACCAATGGGCGAAATCAACTTGGTCGTCAAGAAGAGAGGACAAAAGCACACTCTCCGGTTTGTTGTTGTTCACGACTTTGACCATCCTGGAACAAAAATGCCGCTACTCTCGTCCGTCACCACTGAGAAACTAGGCTTTGTTGAGCTTCAAAACGGGGCCAAAGCTGAAGTCGTCGATGTTGCGAAGCTAGAAGAGGCAAGCCAAGCTGAAAACATCTTGGCCAAATATGACGAAGTCTTTAGAGGAGTAGGCTGTTTGCAGGGGGAGTGCAAACTAAGCATTGATCCAACTTTCCCACCAGTGAAACAAGCACCTCGCCGCATTCCTGTGCCACTCAGGAACGAGCTGAAGCTCAAACTGGCTGATATGGAGAAGAAGGGGATCATCAAGAAGGAGACCGGCCCCAGTGATTGGATCAGCAACTTGGTGTTAGTCAAGACTCCTAAGAAGCTACGGATCTGCATAGATCCTAGAGACTTGAATCAAGCCTTGAAACGAACTGAGTACGAGATACCCACCATTGAGAGCATAGTCCCTGAACTCAATAATTCTCGATTTTTCTCTGTGCTGGACACAAAGGATGGATTCTGGAATCTTAAGCTGGAAGAACGAAGCTCAAGGCTAACGACTTTTTGGACTCCATTTGGGAGATATAGATGGCTCCGACTTCCCTTTGGCTTAAAGGTGTCGACGGACATCTACCAATGTCGGCTACACGAAGTCTTTGCCGGCATTCCAGATATCGTGATTGTTCAGGATGACATTTTGGTTCTAGGGCGAGGAGCTACAGACCAAGAGGCTTCTGCCAACCATGACAAGGCACTCGAACAACTTCTCTTTACAGCTAAAGCTGCGAACTTGAAGTTTAACAAAAGCAAAGTTTGCCTTAAGAAGCGCCAGGTCAAATACATGGGTCATATTATTTCTAAAGATGGTCTAAGAGCTGATCCAGATAAGATCAGAGCAGTAAAAGAAATGCCAGATCCTTCAGACGTCGGTGAGCTCAAAAGCTTTATTGGGTTGGCAACATACATGGCAAAGTTTGTACCAAATCTGTCATCAATTTGTAAGCCGCTCCACGACCTCACGAAGAAGGACCAGCCTTGGACATGGACCAATGAACACAAGCAAGCAGTTGAAGAGGTGAAGAGACGAATATCCGAGTCTCCCGTGCTCGCGTTCTTCAACCAGGAAGTTCCTGTGATCATTCAAGCGGACGCTTCATCAAAAGGACTTGGAGGTGTCCTCATTCAACAAGGTCGACCAGTCGCTTTTGCGTCAAGGAGTCTCTCTCCAAATGAAAAGAATTGGGCTCAAATAGAACGGGAATGTCTAAGCATCTTGTTTGCTTGCCAGCGTTTTGAGCAATATATCGTCGGATGTAGAGAAGTGATTGTTCAGACAGATCATCGTCCTCTCGAAGCAATATTCAAGCGGCCAATTCTCCAAGCACCGACTCGACTCCAACGGATGTTGTTACGCTTACAGCGGTACAGTCTCAAGGTCCAATTCTTGAAAGGAAAGAACATGCTGATTGCCGATGCTTTGTCACGCATGCAGTTACCGGAGTGCAACGAAGAGCAGCTTGATGAAGTATTTCGTTGTGACCAAATCTATCCAGAACTCGAGTCCATCAGGATGGCGGACAAGCCTTCGCCGCATCCGGGAGGAGACCTGCACTGACAACACTCTCTGCATTCTACTATCAGTGATTAAGTCAGGTTGGCCAGAGAACAAGGAGAGGCTACCCCCATGCCTACACGAGTTTTGGAATCACAAGCATGAACTAATGGTACAGGATGGGGTGATCTATAAAGCAAGCAAGGTTGTTGTGCCAAAGTCACTACGTGCCGAGTTCATCAAGAAAATACATCTGTGCCATCTAGGACAGAATGCGTCACTCAGAAGAGCCCGTGACACGCTATTTTGGCCATTCATGAGCAGCGAGATCAAAGATGTTATAAAATGCTGCCAGACATGTCAAGAACTAGCCGCAGCACAGCCCAAACAACCCATGACGTCACACCAAATTCCATCGCTTCCTTGGGAGAGAGTCAACCTTGATACATTTGAGTTCAAATCCAAACAGTACGTTGTGATGGTTGACTCCTACTCTGACTATTTTGAGGTCGAAGAAATCCCAAACACCAAAGCAGAAACCATCATCGCTTTTTGCAAACGCAACTTTGCACGACATGGAATACCATTGGTTTTGGTCACAGACAATGCAACGCCACTAGTAGGAAAAGAATTTGCCACCTTCGCCAGATCATGGGAATTCAGTCACTCAACGCCCGCGCCGTACAACAGTCGAGGGAACGGGAAAGCTGAATCCACTGTCAAAATAGCCAAAAGTTTACTCAAGAAATGCGCCTGTGACTATATAGACTTCCAAGCTGCACTCCTCGAATGGAGAAACACTCCTTCTGAAAACATGGACTCCAGCCCCGTCCAGCGTCTGATGTCAAGGAGAACACGGAGCAGAGTGCCAGCTGCACGCCAACTGCTTATTTCCGAAGTCATGAGGGATGTGCAGGAAAGGATCGAGCAGAAGAGGAGAAGATCAAAGTTTCATCACGATCAAAGAGCTAAGGCACTACCTGAACTTAATATTGGACAAGACGTCTACGTAAAATCTCAAGATACTGGCAAGGGTTGGCAGCTTGGACACGTTATAGATCGGCAAGGATCTTCATACAACGTCGATGTTAACTCCAAGCTATACCGAAGAGATAGAGTTTGGCTGAAACCAGCGCACCAACTAATGTCACCTCCCAGAGAAAGTCGCATCTCGATACGACCATCAATGACAAGATCGCCATCACCTCAGCCTAAATCACCCACTTCAAGTCCAGCACCGACATCCACCAGGAGATCAGTTGGATATGAAAATCACTACTCTGCTCTATCAACATGTGAGAAACAAAAGGAGGCTAGAACCACAAAGCCAACCCCATTTACAACACAACCCAAGCCACCAAAAACACAGAGCCTGACTGCCAGAAGAATAAAGACGGATGCGCTAATGATCCCAACCACAAGGAATTCACCAACACCAAATGTGTCCTCGTTTGGAAGAACCATCAAACCAACCAGACGCTTCACTCTCACTGAACCCAAGACTGATGAAACCAAAGACTGAAATTTGTAAATGTTTATACTATTATTACATATGATGATGTCAATTCTAATTTACTATTAATGGAAAATCATTGGGGTTATAGCGATATAAGTATTATTTTCCTTGTTATATTCTAACATTAGAAAATCATTGGGGTTATAGCGATATAAGTATTATTTTCCTTGTTATATTCTAACATTAGAAAATCATTGGGGTTATAGCGATATAAGTATTATTTTCCTTGTTATATTCTAACATTAGAAAATCATTGGGGTTATAGCGATATAAGTATTATTTTCCTTGTTATATTCTAACATTAGAAAATCATTGGGGTTATAGCGATATAAGTATTATTTTCCTTGTTATATTCTAACATTAGAAAATCATTGGGGTTATAGCGATATAAGTATTATTTTCCTTGTTATATTCTAACATTAGAAAATCATTGGGGTTATAGCGATATAAGTATTATTTTCGTTGTTATATTCTAACATTAGAAAATCATTGGGGTTATAGCGATATAAGTATTATTTTCCTTGTTATATTCTAACATTAGAAAATCATTGGGGTTATAGCGATATAAGTATTATTTTCCTTGTTATATTCTAACATTAGAAAATCATTGGGGTTATAGCGATATAAGTATTATTTTCCTTGTTATATTCTAACATTAGAAAATCATTGGGGTTATAGCGATATAAGTATTATTTTCCTTGTTATATTCTAACATTAGAAAATCATTGGGGTTATAGCGATATAAGTATTATTTTCCTTGTTATATTCTAACATTAGAAAATCATTGGGGTTATAGCGATATAAGTATTATTTTCCTTGTTATATTCTAACATTAGAAAATCATTGGGGTTATAGCGATATAAGTATTATTTTCCTTGTTATATTCTAACATTAGAAAATCATTGGGGTTATAGCGATATAAGTATTATTTTCGTTGTTATATTCTAACATTAGAAAATCATTGGGATTATAGCGATATAAGTATTATTTTCCTTGTTATATTCTAACATTAGAAAATCATTGGGGTTATAGCGATATAAGTATTATTTTCGTTGTTATATTCTAACATTAGAAAATCATTGGGGTTATAGCGATATAAGTATTATTTTCCTTGTTATATTCTAACATTAGAAAATCATTGGGGTTATAGCGATATAAGTATTATTTTCCTTGTTATATTCTAACATTAGAAAATCATTGGGGTTATAGCGATATAAGTATTATTTTCGTTGTTATATTCTAACATTAGAAAATCATTGGGATTATAGCGATATAAGTATTATTTTCCTTGTTATATTCTAACATTAGAAAATCATTGGGGTTATAGCGATATAAGTATTATTTTCCTTGTTATATTCTAACATTAGAAAATCATTGGGGTTATAGCGATATAAGTATTATTTTCGTTGTTATATTCTAACATTAGAAAATCATTGGGATTATAGCGATATAAGTATTATTTTCCTTGTTATATTCTAACATTAGAAAATCATTGGGGTTATAGCGATATAAGTATTATTTTCCTTGTTATATTCTAACATTAGAAAATCATTGGGGTTATAGCGATATAAGTATTATTTTCCTTGTTATATTCTAACATTAGAAAATCATTGGGGTTATAGCGATATAAGTATTATTTTCCTTGTTATATTCTAACATTAGAAAATCATTGGGGTTATAGCGATATAAGTATTATTTTCCTTGTTATATTCTAACATTAGAAAATCATTGGGGTTATAGCGATATAAGTATTATTTTCCTTGTTATATTCTAACATTAGAAAATCATTGGGGTTATAGCGATATAAGTATTATTTTCCTTGTTATATTCTAACATTAGAAAATCATTGGGGTTATAGCGATATAAGTATTATTTTCCTTGTTATATTCTAACATTAGAAAATCATTGGGGTTATAGCGTTTCCGCTGTTGGAATTCGCTCCACTTTTTTCATTTTCATCTTGCTTGTCATTTTTTGGACATTGTATGATCTCCTTATGACTGCGTGTTTGTACTCTAGGTGTTCCGGAATTTCGTTTTTTATTATCGGATTTGGTGACTGTACTCTTATTGTGTGTAACTACCTTTTTGAGCGGGCTTGTGCTTTGGGTCACCAAACCTAAGTCAGACGTAGAATGCACAGATATTTCATTAGTAAGTAAATTTTCAAGTAAATTTACTTTCTTCACTAAAGATTCTATTACTAATGACAGTTTGGATATTTGTTCTAGAAGAGGTCCTTCTGTAGATGGCTTAAGTAATACGTCTTTGTATGACAGATTATTGTTTTTATCTACTGGTATATTTCGCTGATTCTTTTCAAACACTCGTTCTGCTTCTTTGTATGAAATCTTATTTGTTAGTCTAATTTCTTCGATGCACCGCTCTGAAATAAATTTAGGACATTTATTGGACCATGAGGGATGAGCAGATGAACAGTGTTTGCATACTTTATCAGCTTTACATTCTCCCTCGTGCCTGGGATGGTTGCAGTAACCACAAAGTATGGACTTGCAGCTGTAAGCATGGTGCCGATAATCGAAACAATTAAAACACTGCAGTGGTTTAAAGTAAGGATTGACTCCTATGATTTGGAAATCTAGTACGATTTTAGTCGGTAATTCACTTTTGTCGAATGTCAGGATAAAGGAAGCTGTCGAAATCTTTTTGCCTCCAACCGTTTTATATATTCGCTTAATCTTAGTGACACCTTGACTCGCGAGTTCCGACAGTATTTCTTCATCAGAACAGTGTTTGATTTCTGAACAAGTAATTATTCCACGGCTTGTGCTGAAAGAATGGTGGATTTTGATGTCAATTTTATTATTTTCATATGATTTTAAATTTTTAAGGTTAAAATAATCTTGTAGGACAGATCCGGATTGATGTATAGTAATTTTCACTCTAGGAGCGAAGTTTCTTATAAATTTGCAAACCTTGAAAGGGCTGTAATCTTTAAAAGATTTATTTTCAGGGTTTTTAGAAATGGCGATTACCAAGAACTTCTTACTCCATTTAGATGGTGTTAGATGGTAGTTCATTTGTGAATCCCTTACATCAGTAGCAATGGAATCTGGAGAAACGTTCATGATTAATCTATTGACTTTTATTTATTTTATATTTTATGGATTATTTGCAGGTTAATTTTGATGAAATAAAACTTTTAAAAACAAAAGGAAAGTGGATTTGATACGAGTCTTACTGTGGTTCGTTATGTTTTTGTTGAACGGCGAAACTTCAGCTCTGTCTTAGTTTGAACCTGAGTAATTTCTACTGATTCTTGAAAGCCTTTTATTCTTCTTTAGTTTCAGGTCGCAGACAGTGTTTCGTTAACATTAATATTCTGTTATTTTCCAAAAAAAGTTCTTTGTGAGCCGATTATAGTTGAATTTTGTGAAGAACTTAAATTGTTTTGTTAATTTTAATTGTGCTCACATATGTAATTTTCTACTGATTATCTATTACTTCTTTACAGGTTAGCTAAGGTTAGACACCGTATTATACAAATATAGTAATAAAAAGTTTTTAAAATCTCTGCAATCACTTCTAAAAGTAACTTTTTTCGACTACTATATTTATATAATAAGGTTTCTGACTAACCGTTAGATAACTTGCATTAGTAAGTAACACTTTTAGGCTTGTAAAGCATAAATGAAAATAAGCAGAATATATTTCAGCAAGCAATATTTATTAAAAAAAAAGGTTAATATTATAAAAATCAATGGTAATTGTGAAGTTCAGGGGCCTCCTTACCGATTTTTTGTACGGTGCCTTTTTAACATTTTTACATATTTTACATATTTTTAACATATTTTATATTTATTTCGCCTTGTGGGCATACGTGCTATGGGTTTCCGCTCGCTACGCTCGCTCAAGAAGATATCAAAACTCTAGTAAATCCAACTCGCTAAAAATAGAATTCTATTAATTTCTACGAGTTGGATTGACTTGAGTGTTGAAGGTTACTTTACTCCAGCAACAACCAATAGAAATGCGAATGAGTTGTGCGCATGCGCTGAATCACTTCTGTAATCACTACAGATACTTCATTAGTAACTGGATGTGCTCTTCGCAAACAGACCCCTCTTTTATAATAAAGGCTACAGAAGAGTGGAGAAATCATATAATGTCATATAATGATTTGAATTACCCAATATTGGGCCGGTACAAAAATAACTTAGGTATTTATATAAACAATTCGTTCCAGATGGCGAACAACTGATGTGTGGCCTACACCAACTTTTGTCGCAAGTGGTTTTTGCGAGAGTTTTTATCCACCAAAGCCCTATGTTGGTCGTAATCAACAACAAAAGGCATACCGCGACCATTCTTGTCTTCGAGATCAAAATCTCAAATAAGTAATTTATGGAACCATCGTTGCACCAACACCCCTAGGAGGAATTGAACCCACAAACTTGGGCACGGAGAGACCTCTTGCACCAACACCCCTAGGAGGAATTGAACCCACAAACTTGGGCACGGAGAGACCTCTTGCACCAACACCCCTAGGTGGAATTGAACCCACAAACTTGGGCACGGAGAGACCTCTTGCACCAACACCCCTAGGAGGAATTGAACCCACAAACTTGGGCACGGAGAGACCTCTTAGTACTAAAGGCCATCCTTTGTGATCTTGTAAAAACTAACTGAATGTAATATCGATCGATGTATTTTACACCATTCCAATCTCGGTGTACTCAGCCAAAGCGAATTTCAGAGGAAAATCCCTGAGTTATTTTTCGCTAGTGTATTTGTATTAGCAAATCCTGGCAGCTCATTGGCATAATATCCAACCCTACTTTGAAGGAACTCAATTTTATGGGAACCCTGCGAGGAATTGAAATGTAGAGATCTCGTGAAATATTTATAAGGGCATATATGAATACGTGACGTCATACATCCAACCCCGATATTGAAGGAAACAGGAGCATATTTTAAAGGAGATTAAATTTTATTCAAAAGACTTTTTGCCAAAATTAACTATTTAGAACATTTGTTATTTTAGGAGGTTAATGAGTTTTGCGCGCTTCTGCCCTCCATATAGGGAGAAAACTCTTTATGAAGGCACCCAATTGGACGATTGCTCAGTCAAGATGATATAACTAGAAATATCCAAATAGTGTGCGCTCGAGTTTTAAACTCAGGTCCTCCCAAACATTAATTAATTAATTAAAAACGTCCATTTATTAAACATTAGGCGAGGTGGTTAAACATGCCAAAGGTCGTGGGTTCGATTCCCACTTGGGTGGTGGCTTTTCTTTCGAAAAAAGAAAAGGCATCACCACGATCCTCGCTAGAAAATGTTGGTAACCTATTGATAACCCGTCCTAAAATACGTAGTTAATAATAAATGGACGTTAAAAATTAAATTTAAATAAATAGGCGAGTGCTCTACAACTGAGCTAATCTCGTCGATATATATATATATATATATATATATATATATATATATATATATATATATAAATCACGTGTCTGTCTGTTTATCTGTCTGTTTGTTACTTATACAAATCCACACCGTTTGACCGATTTTGACCAAACTTGGCACACAGGCAGGTCTTGATCCGGGGAGTCTCCTAGCCTAGGTCAACAAATTCTACCAGCTGTCTGTCTGTATGTTTGTTCCACATACAAATCCACACCGTTCGGCCGATTTTGACCAAACTTGGCACAGAGGTACATCTTGATACTGGGAGTGTCATAGGCTAGGTCAAAAACGCCTATCTGCTGTTTGCCTGTAAGTTTGTTCTTTATACAAATTCACACCGTTTGACCTATTTTGCATAACTTAACACACAGGTAGATCTTGATACGGAGATTGTCATAGGCTAAGTACAAATTGTCTATCAGCTGTCCATCTGTATGATTGTTTCTTTACAAATTCACACTGGTGTAGCATGGCACGCCGGGGAACAGATATATATACTATTTTTTATGGTTCTTTGCTGGGGAGAGTTATTGATGTTAATACGGCATTCTACAGCGGTCGGTTTTTGTGGGCGATATTTCGCAGAAATCAAATTCTGCTTCGTCAGACCGTTGTCCATGCTTTTAACTTTTTAGCACTTTCCTCCGAAGGAAAGTAGCTATTGAGGTTGGACTCATGACGGAATTTTTGAAAAATTTCTTCAAATCTTTATCGATCCTACCTAGTAGACACCGAAAATGACCCCCGTTAAAATTTATATATATCTATATATATATATATATATATGCATATATATATATATATATATATATATATATATATATATATATATGTGTGTGTCTGTTAACACGATAGCGGCCAGAGGTTTTGTTTTTTCGTCACGAAACTTGGTATATAGCATTCAATTAGCAAACGATTGAACGAGTTCGTTAACCACCAAAGTCGGTCCACCGGAAGGGGGGGTTTACCCCGAACCCAAAACACTTATTTGACTATGTCAGCCGTAATATTTGTTATATTTCAACGAAATTTGGTATTCGTAGTGTTTATATAGAGAGAAAAGTGAGATATAAAAATGAACTAAATCGGTTCATTAGAAGGGGGGGTTTACTCCGGACCCACAATACCAATTCGCCACTACCAGCCGTGATTTTTGGTATATTTCGACGAAACTCGGTATTCGTAGTGCTAATCCACAGGTAAATATGTGTTGTAAAAATAAACGAAATCGGTTCATTAGGAGGGGGGGTTTTCTCCGGACCCACAATACCAATTCGCCACTACCAGCCGTGATTTTTGGTATATTTCGACGAAACTCGGTATTCGTAGTGGTAATCTACAGGTAAATATGTGTTGTAAAAATAAACTAAATCGGTTCATTAGAAGGGGGGGTTTACTCCGGACCCAAATTCCTAATATACTCATACCGGTCGTAATTTCTGCTGTATTGTAACGAAACGCTGTATACGTCGTGGGTAACTCTTGAGAAAGAAGTGTTGTAAAAATGAGCTGAATCGGTCAATCGGAAAGCGGGGGTTTAATTTGTAATATATTTGAATAGAAAAGCCGGCAGACGTAGGTTCACAAAGCCGCCGCAAGGAGCGCTTTCTACCACTAGAGTGACTGTATCCTGTTCCTGCGTTAGATCAAAATACGATAATATGAGGATTTTTGTATTTATTACGTAGTGTAGTAGGTACCATGCGTAAACATAACTCTGGATGCAAATTAATAATTGATCAGTTACTCATTACAAAATGAGAACTATTCACGTTTTTATTTTATTTATGTAGGATATTTTAAGCAAATTGTTCTGGAAAGCAGTCTACACTACCCAAATTCTGAGGAAAGTGCTTAGTTGTGCAGCTCCTGCGTGACGGACTTTTTTTGTTTGTTATTTGACCATAAAACACCAACTGACAGAATGCATACGTAGACAGAACTATGACTTACCGTACAATATGAAAGAACTACTAGGTGATAGGAGCCAATATATAGGACAAATATTTAACTACCTCCAGAAGACTAACCTACTTGACAAATTATAAAATGACCTCTATGACTTAATTGGCAACAGCACATCAACTTAGAAAAAAAATACGAGAGAAAAGAGAAGATGTTATGTATTCCTTTAAAATAAAAATTATACTTACATCCACTACCAACATACGGCCAAATACTAAAACCTTATTGACAGACACACAGACCATTATTACAAAACCAATACTAATACCATACAATTTTACATGAAACAAATTTAACATTCTTGTATTATTTTATACATGTTCATGTAATATTTTTTAAAAGTTGAATCGCCTAGCCGCTACAACTTATTAAATAATAAATAAATAAAATTGTTTGTTATTTTATAATAACCTTTATCATACTTACATATGGCGCTTCACAGACGTAGATTGTTGTACCGGAGGGTCTCGACACTGCGTGGATCTATTGGCGTCCATATATATATATATATATATACAGTGTGGCAAAACTTCAGGAGCGGTTTAGGGGACCAGAAAACTAAGACGAAAAGGCATTTAGAGATTTGATCGTTTTTGCTTCTTTTTGGAGAAAAAAGTTGTCATTTTTGAACTCACTTATTGACATTTTCAATGGAAATAAATTGACATTGAGAATTGTTTGAAGAAACGAATTACTAAAATTCAATATGCTGATGTAGTTTTCGTTTACGGTTTCTGCAAAGTTAATGCTTTAGAAGCGGTGCAAGAGTATGCGCGCCGATTCGCACATAGAGGAGTGCCTAATTGACGAGACCAAAAAAAAATTGTATTAAAAAGATTTAAGAGTAAAAGTTATTTAGGAACTCCTAAAATTATGTACATGAAAATGAAAGTTAATGGAATACTTTTGTTTTTTCCAATGTGAAATAAAATTTTTCAGCGTTTTAATAAATAAGTTTTGGGTTTCGTTGGTTTACCTATATCAACTAGCACATATCCTACACCCCCAGCCCAGCCGCTCAAGTAACGCTTTTTAAAAAAAGTTTAAACCCAAAAAGTTATTTTCGAACTTTTACTTTTTAAAAATGGAAATAAAAGTTAAAGTTTAAAAAATAGTTTTCTAAAATAAAAGTTAACTATTATTTTCGACCTCTGATATCGTCGATACAAATGCAAAGTATCGAATGTGAAAAATGGCATCTTTCATTTTCAATCTTTACTAATTTCTGCTGGACTTATGTACGGCAAACTCTTGAATCTTAGTTCACTCTACGAAAGGGAAAGTATTCCACTATCAAAAGGTCAAATCTGTCGAATATTTGATTGTCGAAAAAAAAAAGTTATGAATAAACGCTTTTCCACTCTGAAAAGTGGTGATTTTCACATTCGATACTTTGCATTTGTAACGAAGATATAAACGTTTGGTTGTGATGTCCATTTATTTAAATTGTGTTATATTCTTATGGTAATAACATCATTTGGCATAAGAAAAGAATCTTCTAAGATTCTTCTACTTCTTCAAGATCATCAGATGAAGAAATAGATTCCTCTTGAGGTCTCTTTGTAGCGAAGTGATCCTTCATACTGTCGATAGCTAATTGCTTAGACATAATTTCTGTCTGCGCAGCCTTTATTGCAGCTAATAGCCTGGCACTTGTCATATCTTCACTACAACAGAAAAAAATAACTTACAAATGTCAAATAAATCAGTCCCGTAACATGCCCCGAGGGCATATACTATAGAGACATATAATTCATGACCATACGGCACAGTAGGGAAATACTGTAGCCACTACTATGCTCTGGCCGCCTGATTTTCCCCTTTGCAGGTACCATTTGGTCAGAGAGGCCGAATCCAATCCATGAATGAAGGCACTAGTAAATCCCAAGTAAAGCCAAAAGTAAATCCCCATGACATCGTTAGAGCTTAACAATAAGCTAAGATTGATAAAGCATATCGGGTGGAGACCCGATGGCCGTGGGGGTTAAGGCGTGAGCACTTAACACTCTGAGCCAAAGGTTGTGGGTTCGATTCCCACTAGGGGTGGTGGCTTTTCTTTAGAAAAAAGAAAAGGCATCAGCCCTATCTGGCTAGAAAAGGGTGGTAACCTATAGATAACCCGTCCTAAAATTCCTAGTTAATAATAAATGGGCGTTAAAATTTAAATTAAATTAATAAAGCAATTGTCTCAATCTAAGGACAGCCCCAGACAAGCAATAATCGACGTTTGCAAATTCATAGAGAACCTGCCCTACACGCTGCGTGTCGGCATATGCCGTCCTTAGCAAGGAAGGCATACATTACTCCTTCAGCATATGCCGTCTTCGGCAAGGGGGGCATACATCGCACCGTCAGCATATGCCGTCCTTAGCAAGGAAGGCATACATTGCTCCTTCAGCATATGCCGTCCTTAGCAAGGAAGGCATACATTGCTCCTTCAGCATACGCCGTCCTTAGCAAGGAAGGCATACATTGCTCCTTCAGCATATGCCGTCCTTAGCAAGGAAGGCATACATTGCTCCTTCAGCATATGCCGTCCATAGCAAGGAAGGCATACATTGCTCCTTCAGCATATGCCCTCCTTAACAAGGAAGGCATACATTGAACCGTCAGCATATGACGTCGTTAACAAGGGAGGCACACATCGCTGCGACGGCATAAGCCGTCTTAGGCAAGGGAAGCACACATCGTTGCGACGGCATATGCCGTCTTAGACAAGGGAAGCACACATCGCTGCGGCGGCATATGCCGTCTTAGACAAGGGGAGCACACATCGCTGCGACGGCATATGCCTTCTTTGGCAAAGGAAGCACACATCGCTGTGACGGTATATAGCTATCTTTGTCATTGAGACACACAACAAGAAATCTTACCAATTAGGAGAGTTCATCCTTTGATATATTAATTTTATTCAATTTGCAGAAATTTGATTCAAAACGAATCGGACAGTACGACGTCAATTTGTTTTTGTTTTTTGTGGAAATAGATAATAAGGAATTCGTTTAGAAAACTGGTGATTTTAACCTATAACACTTGATTATAGCCGATATCACATTAACATACCTTCTACCATCGCCTTCACTCTTGTCGTCATTAGCTCGGGATATTACCATCTTTAAACCAATTCAAATAAAACTTTATGTTGTATTTAATCAGATAACTGCGACATAAATCCTATTTTTATTTATTACTAATTCATATAATAGCTAAACACAAAGTGTTTGAAATTTAAATTAATGATGTTAAAATTAATCATATGATAATCAAAACAGGAAGGTTTTACTAATTTAATTAGACCTTTATCTTCTCAGCCTATTTCTCTTATCGCTTTACCAAGATGGGCGAGAGCAGAGAAAGGGTAAAACGGCAGGTCAAAATTTATGAGCAAGTAGCAGTTTCCATGAGGTTTTCAGGCTTAGGAGGTCAGGTTGAGTCTGATTGAGGTTTTTTTTTCCCCATCCTCCCAAAAAATTTATTCATGTATTGCCAAAGGATTAAGACCTGGAGCTGGACTTAAAGTTACACCTTATCGTACGCTTACGTACTAGAAGGTACTATTATATTTACAATGGGGGGGGGGGGTCGAGTGCCGGAAATCCAGACATTAAGTAGAGTCGTGGATAGTGGTCGAGGAAAAGCCGTGGTGGAGGTGCTCTGTCGTGGTGGATCTGCTGCCACAGCGGTGGTGGAGAACTAAGTAGAAGGGGTTTGGCACCAAAATTTGGTGTTACTCTCTGCAGCTTAACACTTTGAAAATCCTGCTTGTACAATCTGTACAATCGCCGTGCCGATTCTACGGTGGGTGCGGCAACTGGGTGTATTCGGGGCTTCTGTGCCGCTGAGAGACTGGAGGCTTGTAGGGCTTGAGAGACAGAAGAGGCAAGTCGCAGTTGTTCCCAATTGTGCAGGCCTTGAGAGTGTTCCAGGAAGACTGGACTGACCCTCCCGGCGTCTCCGGTCTTAAGCCCACAAGCGGACCGTAAGACACCCAGCCGGTGGAGGGGGTAGTCAGGCGTGGTGGGGACTGACAACCGTAGTAGAGGCTGAGAGCCAGAGTGGGGGAAGTGCCCGGTAGAGGGGGTAGGACGCCGTCAGACGGTGTCAAATCTAATTCATACA
Organism: Gonocerus acuteangulatus; assembly: GCA_946811695.1. Lineage (NCBI taxonomy): Eukaryota > Metazoa > Arthropoda > Insecta > Hemiptera > Coreidae > Gonocerus > Gonocerus acuteangulatus. Next base: position 8,785,169 of record OX328129.1, on the reverse strand, counting down.
TGTCAGCGTTGTGCAGATTTATTACGATATATTTGTCTGTACGCAACCACTGAATGCCTCCTTTGACGGAGAAAACGTTGCTTGAATTTTCGACGTTGTTATTGGTTGCGAAATATTATTAGATTTATTTAAACATACCATTCGGCTGATAGGCAGAAGCCAAAAC